>PVJD01001179.1:0-295779 GCA_004026545.1 Mormoops blainvillei
AAGTCTACCACTCCCGAGACAAATTAGTGTGAACCCCAGACTGCTGTTTTTGAGCTGTTGGGTAGTGGGATAGAGAAGAAAGCGGGATGAGACTTAAGTCAGAGACTCTGACCTAGCAAATTCCAGGCTCTGTTACGTTCATTATTCCCATTAAGCATCAATTTCCTCCTCTGTAAAGTGAGACCAGAAATAAAAATACTCTTCGACTTTTCCTCCTGGAGTTGTTGTGAAGTTCAAGGAAGAATGCCTGAGAAAATGTTGTTGTTGTTTTTTTTAATAAAAATAAAGTGTATGACGTCAAAGTATAGAAAATGGTTGGTTTTTAAAAAATCTATGAGAAACTAATTTGACCTTATGGAAAATATACTCGCAACTCCAGGCTCATCAGCGCCAGTCTGACCAATAAGGCTAAATGGCAGGGGATCCCCGCATTTCAAATAAAATTTCAAGCACCTGAAACAGAGTAACGTGTTTATAATGTTAAATGAGGTGTTTCATAATTAATTTTCAATAGCAGGTGTTGTGCTTATACATTCCGTGGCACTTCATGCTCTATAGTGCCAATAAGACATTTTAAATAACAATAAAAAAAAACTAGCACTCCTTGTGGAGAACAGTAAGGGCCAAATCGAAATGTCTCCACCTTGATTACTTGGAACCGTGTTATGCACTGCCTGGATCTAAGGCAGCTGGCGACCAGGCTGCGACAGGCACACTGCACCAAAGGGCGGGTCTGACACCAGCTCTTCCAGGTGCTCCTGGCCCCTGATGGTTTTGCCGGAAGCAGCCAAAGCATCGTGGCGCTTTGCCCTGCTAGAGTCACTGGGCTACCTGAAGGTTTTGTTGCTGTCTCCCACAGACCATTTCCAAAACAAATATGCAGGTAGCGTCAAGTGAAAAAGAAAACAGACTTTGTGATTAAAATAGGCTGTTCCCTTTAGTGACTGATAAAGGGATGGTAGTGACTTAAATAGATGATAAGGCACCTTAAGACCTTTATTCATTATGACAGGTCAATTTCAAAACATGTATTTGCTCGCAGATATAGGATGCGTTTTCAATTAAGATAAATTGATGATTTGACATTCTAGAAAAGTCTCTGCCATCATTTTACAGCTCCTTATTGAGTGGGAGGAACTGTAAAATATTTTATGATTTACTGTGTACTTCATGCAGACAAGCTATGGCTCCTTAAATCTGGGCACACTTGAGGTTCTCAGGTTGGATAACTGAGCTGCAAGTTTTAAATGACACTCTCTTTTTTAATATATAAAATGTTTTATTATACTTCCATAAAAATTTTACTGAAACTACATGTGCTTATTAAGTATCCATTAATTACCAGACACTGTTCTAGAAATTGAAAATAGAACAGTGAATAAAACAGTCCCCTAGGTGGTGGTTCAATGGCATTGTAAACAACTTAGATCCCTTCCCTTCCTGCTCTGCCTTCCTCAGCATGTCATCTCAGTGACCAGCAAATGCTATTCATTTTAATCTTTATAAAAATCCTTTGAAGTAGTGTATAACACACTTAAAACGTTGAGGTGGAAAACTGGAAGTAGAGAGGTTTGATGCAATAAACCTAAACCACACTCGCCCTGCAATAGTAATTGTTGAGTGTCCAAGACAATAGCATTGTACTCTAAAGAAGACGATTTTATTCATATGGACTCTACAGCTTAGCTGGGTAGATGACGCATATGTATAAAATTATAAATAACACACTTCCAGGCAAGTTCTAAATAGCAATACTGATAGTTAAAGGAATTGAAAATAGAATAGGAGCAGAACTCAGGCCTTCTGATGCCTGACCTGATGGTTTAATCACTGAACCAGTGGACTCAGTAAAGATGGACATACAGCCTTGCTACATAACAGAAATGATTCCTAAATATAAGTGAAGTCCCAATTCAAGGGATGCACCCTCATAAAATACTTCTATAAATATAAATTATGTATTTTGATGAGCTGTATAAGAAGTCTCTTTGACAAGACTACTTTTGAACAGAAAATTTTTGGAAAGACATGTTCTATTTTTAAAATTTAGCTGGAAATGCAAAAATTGATATTATATTGAGTATTTCCTATATTTTCTTAACTATCAATAATCCTTTCATGACTGGTAATGAACAGAGGTAGGTACCTTTCTCTCGGCTGCCAAAGAGAGAACTGAGTTCCACTGATGCTTAACCTTGACACGTTGCTATGGGCCAATGAATAACATTAAATGTGATTTTTGAGAGTTAGAAGGTGGTTAAGAATTTAACGTCTAGACAGGACCTTTTTGTCTTATTTTCAAAAGCTGCTTTAACAAAGAAATGTTGCAGATCAGACTAACAAATACAGATATCTAACTATCAAATGTTTCGAATATGAAGTAACAGTTAACAGCTAAGGCTGGATATAATTTCTGAAAGGCTTTGTTTTTAGGCATATACCACTCTGAGTATAGGGGAGGCTAGTCGTATGCCACCCATTCCCTCCTTCTGGACTAAGTTACTTGATGCTCCCCATGACTGGGAGCTGGCCGCTGGAATCCAACTGGAAGCTGTGTCCAAGGTCAGGCCTCCACCCCAGGGGCAGCAGGTGTCCAAGGACTGGCTGGTGTGCAGGCATAAAGGCGCAGCCCCTTTGCTTGAGAGCACTCACTGGGATCAGCTGGGGCCATTGTTTTAACTTTATTATAGTTCATCTCACCCTGCTGTCATCTGTGTTCCTACATGTCCCCCACATATGTGGATCCTAAGGACTTTGTCCAATAAATTTACTGCAAGTGCTTTTTCATCTTTTGAGACTGTTTCCCAAAGAAACTCTCTTAAAATAATGAGATTGAAACCATACTCTTACCCCTGTCCGCCCATTATTCCAGTGGTCCACTTTGTGGATTAGCAATATTTGTAGCAAACTTTTTAGAGTATTGCTACTTCTACGCCAATAAGGCCAATGTTTCCTAAACGAGTATACTAAAATGTTCTCCTCTAAATAACAACTGACTTAGAAAAAAATCAATACAATTAAGTGGCTGTCAAAAATGGTAATAAAGTCAAGAGAAAATTTAAAAATGCATCTTTTAAGGATAGGATGGCGAAAAATCAATGAAAACTACAACATATATCAATACATAAAGGTAATAAAATAATCTGGTTAGCAGCACAAGGCATCATGGTATCTTTGGGTAATAATAAGTTAAAAGTTCAAAAAAAAATCAAGGATTTCTGTAATTTCCAATAAATCAACTCCTACTTTGATCATTTCTTGCCCTATGAAATATTTTTAAAATTGAGTGTTTGATTTAAAATCCCCCAAAGAAACACTGAAATCGCCATGATAAACTACCAGATATCAATGTCTCATTGATTTCATGAGCATATCTTACCACTGTAGGTAACATGTATAGATATATGAGTTTCATTCTCCCAGTCATATAATGCAATGCAGTTTTATTTACTAGCACAGGACATGCAAATTGATTTCTGCATATTATTGCCTGCAGGTTTTATTGATGGCCATGCCCATGTCTTCCTTAATCAGTTCCACAAGCATGCACACACTTGTAAACAAAAGTCCCATGTTATGCAAGTAAATTTTGTATCAGCAGGCAACACTTTTCGAGTAGGTCAAGTATCAAAAGTTACCACATGTTCTGTATCTATTCACAAAAGTGGTGTAAGTTGTCAAATAACTATTAGAGTATCTATAACCAAATTAGCTTTAGATTTCTAAGAGCTTATGCTTCCGGGATTATAAGATACAATGTACAGCAATACCATAAAAAGAGGAGCTAGGGTCCTTCAGTACCACCTCATCCTGAGTTGTCTTCTTCCATACTCATCAGAAAGAAAAAGGACAGAAAGAAACACTCTAACAGTCATGAAAGAAAGCTACAAAAGATCAATAAATAAAATAAGGTGGAGAAAAGATAGAGCCTACCCCTTCTTTCACACCATGGCCACTGCCCAAATTCAAAACCTCATTCCTTCTTGCCTAGTTGTTTGCAGTTTCCTCCCAGTCACTTGTCCAGTCTGGCACCCTTCTACTCTGTCCCACTTAATTATCCTCCATGCAGCTCTCACTGTAACACACCTCTGACCAAAAATGTCTGGTGGCTCCCGATTGCGTTCAATAAAACTTCGGAATAGGGTGGCCACAGATGGAAAAACAGATACTTGTAGATACAGATTCTTCAGTTCTTATTGCCGTAAGGTAGGATCTGGGGCATCTAGGAAGAGCGTAGGTCAGTTGACTTCAGTTGAGAGCATCCTCTTCCATTACCACAGTAGACTATGTAAAATTATCCCTGTTATCCGTGTCACATGGCTCAGAGACTTTACTTTCTATCCCCAGTTGTGCAGCACAAGCTTGTAGGACCCTCCACAGGCTCACTCAACTCTCATTCTAATCACATCTCCATTAACTCCTTTTGCTCCCTCCATATGCCAGCCAGACTCCTGTAACACATGACCAGATTTTCCCATGTCCTCTGCTCAGAATGCCTCTGCCTAGTCTGCCAGGGCTGCCATGCAAAGTTACGACAAACTACAGACTAGTGGCTTAACCAGCAGAAATGCTTGGTCTCACATTTCTGGAGGCGAGAAGTCTAAAGCCAAAGTTTTGGCAGGGTTGGTTCCTTGGAGGGCAGTAAGAGAAAACTCTGTCCCCTGCCCTTCTCCATGGCTTGTAGATGATCACCTTTTCCCTGTGTCTCTTCACATCCTCTTCTCCAGGTGTGTCTGTGTCTGAACATCCCCCCTTTTTTAAGGACACCTGTTGTACTGCCTTAATGCCTACGCTAATGACCTCATTTCAACTCGATCATTTCAGTAAAGACCCCATCTCCAAATAAGGTCACATTCTGAGGTATTGGACTTCAAAATATATATGGACGGGGACAAAAGTCAACTCATAATAGCCCCCATTTCCATTTCTCCACATCCACGTCTTACTCATCTTCCCAGGGCCAATCAGAGAGCATCTTTTTCCACGGTATTGTTCCTGATCCATTTGGAAGGCTATGTTCTATTCTTTGAGATATCTGCACTGTGGGCATAAATCACTCTTTAGCCTCTTTTAATCATTATCTGTGTGCACTGTCCTTGGAAACACTGACTACCTTGTTCAAAATTTTTATTTATTTTTTTACTCAGAACACCTAGCACAAACCTTTTATACAATGAACACTCAGCGAATATTTATGGAATTAATAAATTACAACTAATTTTAGTAATGGCTTTGATCCTGTAAAAAACTGGCAAAGTAAGGGGAATGTCAAATATTCAGAAGGATCCTCAGTTTCTAGATTTCAGGGTTTCTGAGCATGCCTTGAATGATGAAATCATACGGGCAATATATAGCTCTGATAAAGAATTTCTATCTGCTCCAGTTTAGACACCAATGTCTACATCAGTGATGTTCTTTTTTTTTTTATTGAGTTTATTGAGATGATATTGGTTGATAAAATTATATAGGTTTCAGGTGTACGATTCTATAATACATCATCTATATATTATATTGTGTGTTCACCACCCCAAGCCCAGACTCCTTCCATCACCATTTATCCCCTTTATCCTCTCCTACTTCCCCCATCCCCCTCCCCTCCGGTAATAACACTGGTGTGCTGTAAGAATTTGTAAAAAATGCAATACCTGATTATTTAGTCAGGGGTGCTAACCTCTTCTCCCTTAGATTATCAAATTAAGAAAAAAAATGGCAACATCCAACACAACAATAGCTGCCCAGTGTGAATGAATCAAAACCATACCTACTTTTTGTGTCAGATAGGCAAAGAAAATATAATATAGTTTTGGTGTGCCACAGAATTTTAGTAATTATTTTACGTGTGCCATAAGATGAGAAGGTTGTAAATCGCTGGTCTAGATAACCAGATGACCTTTGGAGGTAATCCAGGTTGAAGCCAGCATGAACAAACAAGATTGTTGCATCATTCTAAAACTTAAACAGTCTCTTCTTTCTTTGTATTTATTGATTTTAGAGCGACAGAAGGAAAGGAGAGACTGGCAGAGAGACAGCAAGAGAAACATCCGCTTGTTGTTTCACTTATTTATGCTTTCATTGGTTGATTCTTGTGTGTGCCCTGACAGGGATAGAGCCCTCAATCTTGGCATGCGGGAGGATGCTCTAACCCATGAGATTCCCATCCAGGGACAAAAAGCAAAGATTTTTTTTCTCTTGGTATGTCTAGGTATGGTCTCAGAGGCAAATTTTCCTCTCTTTCAGAATGGTATGCATTTAATTACATTCAATTCTCTATAAATCAGCTTAACAGTGGCTATCATTCCACGGTCTATTGACTAGCATTTCTCTTGATGGATCTAAACTTCTAAATGTCCCATTATTGGCCCACAGGTCACCAGGCTGAATCGAGTTTTTATCTACCAGTAAAGGGGAATTTTCTCCTGCCTCAATTTAACAAAAGGGAGACTCATAATAGATACCATTTTCAACTTCTTGTTATTGATATCTATCCATAAAGATACTACCCACCCCATCTGCATGTCAGGAAACACTAGGGAAAAATCCTATTCTCAATTTCTTCTGAAAAAAACATGGTATACTTTCGTGTATCAAACCTGAAAATCAGGACGGAGCCCTCCGGGAGAGCGCGGAGGGCTTTGCCAGCCAGGTCTGAGCCGTAACGCAGCCGCTGCCCCAATGAAGCACGAGTCACAAGACGGGGTAGAGACGACGCTGGAATCGGTCCAGTCAAGCCAGTCTCCACAGGTGACAAGGGATGGGCCCTAGTGGATCCAGGGCCACAAGCAGTAAAAACATTTTCCCTTTGATCCTCTGATATTTATTTTTAATGTTGATCATGTAGATACATTACCAAACAAAAAACCATAACATTTATGTTAAAATGAAAATGAAAACAAGTGCATTTGATTAGATCATTACCCATTTTTCCTATGAGACTCCTACAATTTAGAGACTGTATAACAAATCATCTTATGGCAAGAAACGCTACCCTAGGCACTGAAGTTCGAAAACTTGGACTCTTTGTTTTAATTCTTATAACTAGTTCCGTGTTCTGCAATTAGTCATAGATGCTTTATTTGAGAGACTAAAAGTGATTTATGTGGCTCCCTGGCTTTCTTTAGCTACTGCTAATGAATTGTTTATACAGTTTAAACATGGGTTAGTCTCAACTGATTTATGCAGTGTTTAACGAATGTTACACTGTTCCCAGATTACCAATATCTTCTGTTATTTGGAAAACCCTTGAATAATTATTATGTATTATTAATACCTCTATAAATGCTTAGTAGAACACATTATGATCTTCTTTAATTATTAACATACATGTATACCCTAAATTACTGTTTTAGCCCCGTAATCAAATTATAAATGGCTAAGAATATCCTATACATTTATTAATGTCCACCATCACCCAGAAAGACCATCTCCTACCGGGAAACCTTATCTATACGAAGGAAAATATAAAATTTAAATCACATGTTACCACCTCTTGCCTAGAACATTAGAACAGCTTCTCCGCATTTCTTTTCCTTACATCTCTCACCTCAGTGCTGACACTCTTCCTCCACAAACAAGACAAAGGAAAATACCGCTGAAGGGAAAATCTTATCTGTATTTTAAACTAGGTTCTATAGAATCTTTTTATGTCCGTATACTAAAACCTACAAACAAAGTCACTCTTTCCTGACTTCCCTACAATCTCTTACTTCCGCTTCTTCGAGATTTCTATGTCCCCCAATCTAGATTTCCATATCATCCCCTCATCCATCTCGCTTCTCCCAGGACCCCTGGCTTTGGTTGATTTTGTTCTCATAATTTGAACGACATACTGACCTACCCAAATCAATGGTTTAACAGAAGTTGCATGAGAGCTAAATACAGCTAGCAGATGGATTTTCACGAAATATATAGAGCAGGTTTCTTCAGGTGTTTGACACAAAGATCATGATTTCAAGGCTCTGTAAAGAGTCTGGGAGATCTGACAACATTGGGCCTCCATTCTATGAAGTTCTTCATCCATGTTAGGTCTGTAAGTCTACTCCAGTGATACCCGTCATGAGCTTCCTAGTTCTGAATGGCCCCCCTCCTAAAAGGCTTTGCCTCCCCCGTTGAGAGGTCCTGGAGGCATTTGAATTTTCTACCCCTCCTCCAAACCCTGATCACATTCTTTAAGGTCTAGTTCAAATCTTCATTAGTTATTTCACCCTGCACTGATATATTTTCAAGTCATATAGTACTACTAGAAATAGCCATAATATTTTTTAAAAATTAAACATTATGTCCAAAGAAATTAAACAGTTTGAGATGTAATCTATCCACTTACTGTATTGGTAAGATTTTGAAAGCATTCTAACCTCCAGTTTGGCTTATAATTGAGAACCAACACCCCTGTATACTAATCAGGGTGTCCAACCCTTGGGCCACGGGCTACATGCAGCCCAGGATGGCTATGAATGCGGTCCAACACAAAATCCTAAATTCACTTAAAACATTATGAGATTTGTTTGTTTGTTTGTTTTTGTTAGTGTTTGTATATTTAATGTGTGGCTCAAGACAACTCTTCTTCTTCCAGTGTGTCACAGGGACGCCAAAAGGTGGGACACCCCTGTAAGTGATACTATACATTGGAAGAAATATTCTAGGGGAGTGGATGTAAGTTTGCCAATATGATTAAACATTGTATAATGGATGTACCTTTTGATCCAATAGATATATTTCTAAAAGTTGATTTTGATATAATTGTTCAACAAATGAGCTAATATGTACGGACAAGGCTGATCACAACACCCTTTTTAATAGACCAGACTAGAAACAAAACAAAAAAATGCCCAATATGAGGAGCTGGATTAAATTATGTAACACATTAATACAGCAATCTACTCTATAATAAGAAAATAAAGCCACACAGAAAGAAAATAATACCATATGGTAAAGACTGGTATACAGAACAGTATATACCCCAAAGTGTGATGTGTATATAGTGTGTATACACATATGTATATTCCTGTTAATCTTATTTAATATGAAATGGTAAGCCAGCTACTGAAGTTATAGATGCTTGCTTTTTTAAAAAAATCTTTTTTTTAATCTTTTTAAAAAAAAATCTTTTTCAATCCCTTTCATTGTATATCCTCCCCTCAAATCCAAACATCATAATAAAAACCCTAAGTTGGAGACTGTACAGTTTGGAGAAGGCACGTGAGTTGCATTAACAATAGCAAGATGCTTCAAATAGACACTGCCCAACAAAGCAGGCCGCATATGACAACCATTATGACATGCTGCGTGTTCAAAGTTGTACCTGAGTCAAATGGATCCTTAGGACAAAGGAGAGCTATCAGTATGACAGAAGATTACACTTGAAGTAAACCACAAACTTCCCTTCATTTTAAAACATAAAATGCCAGCATTTGCATTTAAATCCTGAGCTGAAAAAAAAATGAATCTGTCTTATTTAGACTTCGGGCTAATACCCATGCCCAGGTATAAATACCACTGTACCCTGTCTTTCTTCAGAGGGAACATCTGACATAAAGCAGTCAAAAGTCATTTAGTGACTGACATTGACATAACTTTGCCACAAGCAACTAAAGCAATTACCAGGCCTGGTTTGGGCACAGCTGAAACACCTTGATAAGGCAGCAGTGAAAAATGACACATCACACAACCTGAATGGTTTCATCAGTGCAACACTAAATCAGCATGTATGTCTCCAACACATTCATTCTGTCGATAATAGAATAATCAAGCAGAAAGGAAGAGTATCGCCTCCAATTTCTGCTGACAGCCTGAAATGGAAATAAAGTGATACATGCCTGTGTTGTGTCTTTTAAATGTATTTTAGGCAAGATGGTGTCAGTTTAGTGTCCCATGAACTGCTTCATAATTTAAACCCTCACAGTTCGTAGTTAATAAGCACTGTATAGGTAGATACATTACAGTGATGTTTAATACAGGTACCAAAAAGTAAATCCAAAGATAGGACATCAAATTAGATCCTTGTTAAGTTGGGGAGAACTGATCTATTTTAGAACAAATGCTATAAAACATGGTGCCACAATCAAAATTTTGATTTAGAACTTCCACAAGACAACTCTATTATAGATATCAAGGTATGACGTCATTTAAAGGCAGCATTTACTCCCAGAACTGGTGCTAACTAAATCAAAGTGAAGTCTTTTTTCCACCCCAGCCTAATGACCTAAAGCCCGATTCATTTATAGGTGACTACAATGTGTATTACTCCAACGTTCACCATTCACTTGGCTACCCTTAACGCCCCGGCCTGTTCTGCTGGTTTCCAGTCCCATAGGGCCAGATCCTGCCCCCAACTCTTCTGCTCTGGATTACACCTCCTATCAGCCTCCCTCCTTCTCCCTTAAATGCTATTATCTACCTTCACAGAACAAAAGGAAAAAGCAAGCAAACCATAAATGCTTACATATAACATTTTTGGATTTGGTGTATACTCCAATATTGCCTACTCTAAGTTGTAATCAAACTGCTCCCTTCTTGTGGGGGAAACAAAGTTCTGATGAAAATTAAAAAGGAAAAACATCAAATATGTATCACTTGGAAAAAATCAAGAAACTCTACAGGTTTTCTTAATTCTTTGCATTTTCTGTTTATAAGTAATATGGGAAAAATATTCTCTTTTATGGTTTTAATCATCACGCTTGAATTCTAACATAAAAAATAGCATACGAGGGGCCCCCCAAAACAATGGAATTAATTTATTTAAAAAATGTGTATTTATTCTTACAGGTTTAAAACTTCAGTCACTTTCAAAGGACTCTCCATCTGATGTAATACACCTATCGAAGAATTTTTTTCCACTGCTCCAAACAGTTCTTAACCTTGTCAATTCTGATGCCTTTTAGTGCTTCTGCATTTTTTTGTTTCACCACTTCCACACTGGCAAAACCTTTCCTTTTGAGGACTTTTTTCATCCGGGAAAACAAACAAACAAAAAGTTGCTGGAGGGGAGAACGCAGGAATAGGAAGGGTGGAGCGCAAGGATCGCGCAGTTTTGGGTCAAACACTGCTGAACTCTCAGCGTGGTGGGGGAAGGTGGGCTCATAAATCACCCATCAGGAAACGGTCAAACGTGTTGAAAGAGTCTTCAAAAAAATTCACTGAAGTGGAATGTAGCCTCTCACAACAATGCCAGCTGGTCCAATGTTCCTAGAACAACCTACGTTCCCAGAACACTCACCTAGCGGGGAAGCCTGAACTACAAGGGGCCTGCCCTCCAGAAGATGATTCTGTATTTTGGGGAGGGGGTCCCCTTCATATAGTCAATGAAAATTCACTTTGCCTTGGGCTACGATAACAGAAATGGGAGCAATGTGGTATGAAAGAAACTTCGGGTACCTTATTAAGTCACTGCCTGATGCAGGACAAGGGGAAGTTAAGCAATGCAGGCACAATATGAACCTGCCCCCCTTTTAAATCCTTTCATGTATCCCCCACTCTCTGCTTTATCCAGCTGAAAATTTGTAAGGCCGGGGTCAATGTGGGTTTTGGAAATAAACAACTGGCAGCAACATAGAGGAGAAATGACCTAGAATTCAAACTCTCCCACTCTCCATGCATTTTCCCGTGGAGAACTGGACCCTGACCGCCCGCCCCGCCCCGCCCCGCCCCGCCCCGTCCGGCCCCGGAGGCGCCTGCCTGGCCGGCTGCCTCCGCACAGCTCACGCTTAGGGCCGGCTCGCCAACCTGAGCGCTACATCCTGACGTTTGGTTTCTGATATTTGATCTATTCAAAAGTATTTTCATTCGTTCAGGACATCATACTATTTAAAAACCAAATTAATAAGTAACTACTAAAAGATCTCCCTTTTTTCTTAATACTTACTGGGGGGTATCTGAGAACAAATCACACAGGCGCAGGCAAGGCAGCTAATAAATTTACCTCAATGAAAATGTCTTGGGGAAAACATTTTTGCAGAAGAAGCATTAATCATGAGACTATATGATTCATTTCTCCTAAAACACATTAGTTGACATTAGTATCTAGTATACCGTATCACCATCATCTATTAAGAAACTACACACATACAAATATTTGACTTTATATATACATACATATATAAATATATATAATTTCATATCTACCAGATGTTAAGAATACTGTATTTGAGAGAGTCCCAATTCCATTTTTATTTACAATTTTAATGTGCCATATGAAAAGAGGTAGATAACACAGAGAAACCTATGCATTTTTTTAGAGGAAAAATCCAATTTCCACTCTCCTCATTTTGCTTTCTTTCTCCCCATATCATCAAAAAAACTTACTTTAATTTGTCTCTCAGTGAATGGACATGGTTGCTTAACTGAACAGCAGCTCTGCCTGCGGAGACCGGGTAACTAATACCCACGGTAAAATCATTTCCGATGTTTTTTGAACTCATGAAAAGGCAGCCAGAGACACTACAGACTCAATAGTTTTATCCAAATATTAGCTGGAATATAGTGTAAGTTGCTCTTAGAGCACATATATATCTGCTAAAATGTGCCAGCATACCATTGCCTACATTAAAATGAAAACACCAAGAACCCAGTTCTATTAGCTAAATGCAAAAATAGTCTCTCAAATGTTATCTTTTATAATGTTTCTTTTCCTTGTTCTCTCTTTTGACATATATTTTTAATTAGTTTCTTAAGGGTATTACTAAATTAGTTATAGGGTCAAATAATCGAAATAATTAAGCTAATCATCGCTCCTTCCTGCCGGATCCCTGCATGGTGAGCTGTGGGTTACACGCCCATAGGTAAGCATGCCACACAGCCTTGCACCTTGGAGGTACACTCAGCCAACATGATAGGCAGTAGCTGAAAAAAAAAAAAAACAACCAAAAATGATGCCTAGTCCTGACTAACAGGAGGTGGGGATTTTGTAGGTGAGACTACACGTCGGGGGATGACAGTCCATTTTGGCACGAGGCAACCATGAGAGGGCGAGGGTAGGATGCTGTGGTCACCATATGTGTCAGATAACACAGTGCAGGGAAAGAGTGACGACACTTCCTGGTGGGGGCCCTAGAACTGAATCTGAGAAGGCTGAGTAGGATGTAACCTAGAAAAGCAGGGAAGTGCCTCAGAGAAAGGACATAGAAAAACAGCTTTTCAGAGAAGTTTACTTTATTTGCTTATAACTATCACCTGGGGTGTCAAAGTAAACTATTGAAGCATGAAGCTGAACAAAAAGGCAGGGTCGAATTTTGAAGGAACAGTATTTCATGCTTAGAATTGTGGGCCTTATTCCTCAACAGAAGTTTCATCAGGTGCTTTGACCAAAAAAAAAAAAAAAAAAAAAAAAATCCCATGCTTAAACAAGTTTGGTCAGCATTGTCTACTACAGGGATTGAGAGACCACGAAAAAAAAGATGATCATTTGATTATGTTTAACCTAGCTCTTAAAACACGTAACATGGTGGAATCACCCTTTAATATAATGAAAATTACCATAGGCTGAGCTGGCGGTTCATGGAAAACGCTTTGACAGATGCTGCTGTGGGTAATGAGAACAGATTGAAAGACTTTAAGCACAACAGGGTTGTAAAAGAGCCCTTGCTTAGCCAAGAGTGTGAAAATGAATGAGAAGGGAGCGAGGCCACAGGTAAGGAAGCTAGGCCCAAGGCTCTGCTCTGTAAAATTACAGAGCCAGAGGGAAGAGTTTCTAACACTCTTCCAGGGTTAGCATCCCATAATGCTAAAAATAAAATCATTTAAAAATTGATTTCATAATCACTAGAAACAATTGCTGTAAATGGATAATAAACATTTTGCTCTGTGAAGTGCCTTTAGTCCTTTCAAAGGCAGCCCATACCTTGAGCTATTCTATGAATGGACCAGGGTTTGAAAGCCCCATTCATGAGATACGGCACGTTCAGGTATTTGTTACATTTGGGGATGCTTCCCTAAAGCTCACAATACACTTAAAATATTGATGATGAATTACCTTTGACACCGATTACTATCCCTGTTCTTGGATTTTAGCTGTGTCAACCTGCTATGTGACATTATATCTTTCTGACAAATGTTATTCTCACTCCCAGACATAATTTTTATGACCCGTGAGCAGTCATTTGGTTAGGGTTTAAATCACGGTTATACTTTCCCATGATATACATATATTATGGCAGATGATTAATAACTTTGAACACAAACTTTAAAGCATTCAGTGTCTCTTTCAATTCACATTCTGATTTAAATATCTTTAAAAGTAACATTATCTGCCGGAACCTGCCTCAAGCTAAGGAAAACATGGCAGTCATACCATCTGCATTATAAGGCCATCTAGGGGAACACTAATCCCCAGCCTTTTCCAGAGGTTTTCCAGAGTTGATATTCAGGGTGGAAACCTAAGAGGAGTGGCTCTACCGACTGTCACTCTGTCCCATTACAAGGCTTTCTTATTGGCAAGTAAACTGACTAGGAGCTAGGAAGGCCAGGTTTATTGGCTGTAAAAGTATACATCCCAAAGGAAGACTTAGCTGCACTCGAGTCCTTAATGGATCACCTGTTGGTTACATTTCCCATTTAGTCTCATTGTGTGAACTGTAACAGAGAGCTCAAACTACTGAAGCGGAGAGCTCAAACTACCGAAGCTCGGAGCAACAAATCAGATAACCACAGTCTTGCCTCTTCGACATTAAAAACAGCCCAGCAGGCAAATACATTACTAAATACTTTTGAGTAGGTGGGCATCTCTTACTAATTGTGAATTAACATTGGTGTCACTAATCGATTTTTTTTTTTTTTTTTTTTTTGTTCTTAGAGCACTGGATCATCCTACCTTGTGTGAATAGGTTGGGATAAGTCTCAGCACAGCTTTCTTTCCTGCAAAAATGTTAACCTGTTTCAGTGACCCCTTGCACTTGTTTTCCCCTCTTGGATTTCCAAGAATGCCCTTCTATCTTCTGTCTACCCCACTGGCCTCAGTTTCTCCAACACTTCCTCAGGGAAGCTCTGCATGACCAATGGGGCTCTGGCCACGCACCGGCCCATGCTTCCACCACACCCTGTCCTTCTCTTCTGGAGCTTGGCCACACCTAGAATCATTAAATAGCTACGTTAATTTTTCTTTTTTTAAGATTTTATTTATTTTCAGAGAGAGGGGAAAGGAGGTAGAAAGAGACAGAGAGAAACATCAGTGTATGGTTGCCCCTCACGTGCCCCCTACTGGGGACCTGGCCGACAACCCAGGCATGTGCCCTAGACAGGGAACTGAACCGGCGACCCTTTGGTTTGCAGGCCGGCACTCAGTCCGCTGAGTGATTTGCTGGAATGCCTGTCTTCACCAGGTCTGGTGCACACAGGTACAAGATGAACATTTATTTGCTAATTGTCAGACTGTCTGCTTACAACTCCATGTATTCTCTCTCTGGATTTTCCAGACTGTATATATACTACTGAACTGGGGAAAGCTGTTGTTGATTCTAGATTCAGAGACTTTGGTGAGATTTTGAAAGGCAATGGACATTTCTAATATTAAAAGTGAGAAAACACACTTTTATACAAGTCTCTTAGTTGATCAAGTTCTACCTCCAGCAGTTGAGTTCTCCTCGATAGCACAGTACGTGGTTCGTGGGTCCTCGCACAACTGAAGCCATTTACGTGAGCAGGTAGCAATGCTCAGAAAATGGTCAGAACTAAAATTCTACAATTAAAAAATTCCAGAATTCAAGTAAAAGAGCAGAACTCACCCTTCATATATTCAGGTGTTGCTCTACGTAATGGAAATTTTCCAGGATAACAATTTTTTTCTCACTTTCATTTAAAAGCACTTGGAATTGCCTGGGCTTCATCATTACAAACTAGAAGTATTCTAGCAATAATTTTACATAACATCACTTTTGGAACAAAATCTACATCTTCTCTTCTTCGTATACCCTGTACATATTTTAATAATCCTCAAGGAGATAAGAAGTATTTGGGTATAGTTACACAAATAGCTTTTATTTAAGCAGTTCTTGGGTATATACTAAAATAGAAATGATGTTTTGACCAAAAATGTGTCTTAGCTATTTTTTATTCTTTCTATATCCACAAAATGGAAGCCAAAGTTGGGGGTGGAGATTAAGTGCATGTTATTTTTCTAAAACAGCACTATACGAAAGAGTTATTTTAAATACTGTGATTACATCATTTCATATATCTAATGTCTTTGAAAGGAAGTATTATAGGTTATTAAAAGAAATGAGTATGAATAATTTAAGTCAGATTTTCACAGTGAAATTTATGGAGTTAAATATCAGTGTGCTGGCACTTTCTGTCGGGTCTCTGTTCCCCTGAAGATGAGGTGTAACATGTCCATTGGTGGTGGTGTGTATTCCTTTAAGATAATGCTGATCTAACTCTGGCTGATCATGAAGCTCTGATCTAAAATTATGCTGATTTTAGTGTATTTTTTTTTACTCGGTTATAAATAAAAATACAAACACATTAAAAGAATAGGAAACATTGTGTTTTTTATGAATCAAAATATATCCATTTCAGAAATTATCATTACCATCATTACAATGGTCGTCAGTTATTAAATGTTTGTTCTATGAGGCACTTTGCCAGGGGCTTCACATACACCGTCAAAGGACATGGTCCCATGACCACACAGTGAAGAAGACATTTTTACCTCCATTGATAAAAATGGACGCTCAGAGAGAATTTCAAATTTCACAGCTAGATTTCAAATCTAGCACTAAGATATGCCAGTGCCAGCTTCTCCATTTGGAATGCATTTGATTAAAACAAAAAATAGCGGCTACAACCGTAAACATCCGACTTAAATACTGACTCTGCATTCAATTCTAAGAGATCCTGCAATAAACTCAAAATCAGATTTAAGACTCAGAAGATCAAACTGCTAGGTCAAAAAATACTCATTAATTGGGAAAATTTAGTGCAAGAATCTCTGGGTTCATGAAGAGATTTGCAACTTATAACACCATTGAGGATCCATTTATATAAAGCAGATAGAAGTTTATCTCTCAAAACTGACAGCCAAGCAAATGTGTTTTCTAGCACGTGATCCCCAATCCTAAACCAGAGGTATTTAACAAGGGAAGCCATTTGGAAAACCCAACAACGATAATAGCTACAGTTTATTTAACACATAGTATATGCTAAGCTTACTGCTCTTCTTCTTTTTTTTTTATTAATTAATCTCTACACTTAGAGGGTAAGCCACTCGCCTCATTGCTAGGCAGCATCTGCCTTAGGCATGCAAGTACAGAGCAGTTAGTGGATTTTCAATACTTATTGAATGAACAAGCAAATAATCTTTAGCCACATCGTGCGAAGACTTGATTTATGTCATGCATCATTAAAGGGGCTTAGCCAAAAGAGGAAGAAATAACTTGGCCCCTTAGCTGTTGACTGATACACATGACAAGATTTAAATCATGACACCAGCATGAGCGCAATCCAAAGTGTTGTATCAGTCCAGTATACAATACTATACAAAGTATAGTATCAGTCTCTAGCAATCCAAAGTGGGGACAGCTAGCTTTCCTAACCTATGTCCTCTTCTTTTAGTTCTTATAGGACTATTTTTCTCTCATTAATAGCTTACATAAAACTTTGGTTTTTTACTAGAAGCAAGTATTTCTTAGCTAGCATGCTATGTTCTATCTCAATTCTTTCTCTCTCCACTATTAGAAAAGAATAAGAAAAACAAATATTAAGAAATGCAGAATGACCTTTACCAAACAAACACATTTGCACACACTCATGAAAATGGTTTCTTCAAATCCTTCCAGAAATGTTCATACACACAAGGATATCTGTTTATTTTCTATAAATAATATATATAACATTCACACACTCAAAAACACAAAAGGAACTGTATTATTCACCTTCTGAAAATTTATTTTCCTTTTTATCAATATATCTTGAACCTCATTTCAAATCAGCACAATTCTTTTTCATGGCTGCATATCATGAATGGATGTCTTATAATTTATTTACCATACCCTTCATTGATTAATTGAGTGTTCTTAGGTTATTATTTGCTATTGCCAATAATAGTGCAATAAACATATGCATCCTTAAATGTTTGCAAATTCAGTCAGGCGCATGTCTAGAATACATTCCTCAAGTCCATTTCCTGGGTCAGAGAGTATGTGTACAAGCATGTGTGTGTTCCACTTTGACAGCTGATTGGCATTTTCAATACACTGACACTTTCACTCGAAAGGCCACTCCATAAAGGTCTCCCCATTCTTTCAACATTGAAAACAACTTTTTAAATCATTGCCAATATGATAAGTGAAATGTGCATATTATTGCTATTTTCATTTTAATTTCAGTAAAAACTTGAGATTTTTAAAGAACTTCCTTGATTCAGAATACCCGGCGCAACCCAATCCAAATGAGCAGAAACTTTCAGAGACATGGCTGAGTATAGTCTGTAGTGGCTGAAGATGGCAACAGTGGTAGAAACGTTTGTCATTACAGTGACATCTGAAACATTATGGGTGTTTTACTTATTCACCTCAGTCACACGGTAGCTACCTCTCCTTTACTCTGTTTGCCCAAACAATTTCTCATAGCAAGGGGAATTTTCTGCTATCCAAAAAAATTCAATAGTCTACAAAATCACCTGGATACATTCTTAAATTTAACATTTTTTTCTTAAATTAAAAGATATAAAAATAGCCCTGACTGGTGTGGCTCAGTTGGTTGGAGCATCATCCCATACACCAAAAGGTTGCGGGTTCAAATCCCAATCAGGGCACATATCTAAGTTGTGCATTTGATACCCAGTCTGAGTGCAAACAGGAGGCTACCAATCAACGTTTCTCTTCTACCTTCCTCTCTCTCTCTAAAAGCAATGAAAAAATGTCCTCAGGTGAGGATTAAAAAATTAAAAAATTAAAATTAAAATGACTGCTGAATACCATGTACTTTTTACAGGCCTGCCAGTGGGTTTGGAGGCTTTTTAAAAGCATGACCATTCTGACAACAAAAATATAGTTTATATATCTCAGTAATCGCACAAGCTGATTCTTACATACCCTGGAGTTTGAGGATTGCTCCCTGCATAATTTTATTATTTTGAAGTATTTTTATTTAGAATAACTTAAAATACATAGACACTTTCCAAAATACTTGTCATTTCTGAATGTTTAACCAAATAACTTTTTATTTGCTAAATGGTTTACAAACATTTCAAACTATCCTCAAAACAACCACATGAACAATGCTGTTTATTATCATTCCAGGACCACAGGGCGGAACAGCTGACGCTTAGAGAGAATGTTGCTTCCTCAAGCCACGGAGCTGGAAAGTGGCAAAGAGGACACTAAAACATCGCCTCTATAGGCCAGGTTTTCTCTCGCTTTCTGTAGCTTTAGAATTTTAGAATAATAAAATTTCAATTCTGCTAAAAGTCTTATAGCCCCCGAGTTTGACTTTTTTTTTAATCCTCACCCGAAGATATGTCCGTTGATTTCAGAGACAGAAGGGGGACGGGGTGGGTGGAGAGAGAGAGAGAGAGAGAGAGCGGAACATTTAGGTGAGAAAGAAATATCCAAGGTGCCTCTTGTACGCGTCCCTGACTGGGGATTGAACATGCAGCATTGGTATGTGCCCCGACCAGAAGTCAAACCCACAATCTTTTGGTACACGGGACAATGCCCAACCAACTAAGCCACCAGGCCAGGGCATCCACTTATTTTAGAAATGCAAATAGCCTCATCTTAAGCATTTTTTATCTATGCATCTAGCACAGTCCTCACCTTTCGTAAGCAATTCTACTCAACTCTAAGTTCCTTATAACAGAGCAGACACTAGACCATGTTTCGTGATCATGAAGACAGTGTGAATGTTTTCATCCCTTGAAAAGAGGAGAGGACAAGACAGTTTTACACTGACCATGAAAAGAACTGCTATCATTGCCTTTGAATTCTCAAACATAAGAATAATTTCGGTTAACTTTAGAGTCCAGTATTATTGACAGGGACATCTCTCTCAGAGGCAGATATAACTAAACAGACAGGGAAGCATTATGTAGAAAGATTCAAAACACAAAACTTAAGCGCATCTGTTTAACAGGCCTATATTAACGTGTCTCAGTATCCGTCAGATTCGTTTTAAAACATTTGGTGTGAGGAAAATCATTCCACATATAGACATTCACTTGCAGCGGTTTGTAAATGTATCTTCTGCTCAGGGTGCAATGCTCGTGACTACAGGGATTCCAGTTCAAAGCAAAGATCCTGCTGCAAAGGGGTGATGAGATCTCAGGGGCCAAACAGCTCCACGTTGTAACCTTTATCGCTTTATGAAACTTACCAGGGAAAACATCATTCATTATAAGTCTCCAGAGTCTTTTCATGTGCTTGCTTTCATTCTGTACTGTGAGTCTGAGTTCTTACAAAATATTTTGTTTGTTTGTTTTGTTTTGTTTTAATTAACTAATCCCTGACATAGGGTATTTTCTAAGTAAATTTGTGTTATGTCTACATTAATGATTAGTTCTTACCTAATATTGTACTATTACAGGTGTTCTTAACCTTGGATGTATGTTAGAATCACCCACTTAAAATTAAAAATAGTGACACCTTTACCTGATTCCAACAAAATTCTGATGCACTTTGGTCAGTTAATCAGGGACTGTGCCTAGGCGTTTATTTTTTTAAATATTTTATTTATTTATTTTTTGTTTCTAATTTTTTAAGTATATTTTATTGATTATGTTATTACCATTGTCCTATTTTTTTCTCCCCTTTATCCCCCTCCACCTTGCATCCCCCCACCCTTCTGCATCCCCTCCTTAGCTCATGTTCATGGGTCATACATATAAATTCTTTGGCTTCTCCATTTCCTATACTATTCTTAACCTCCTCCTGCCTATTTTGTACCTGTCATTTATGCTTCTTATTCCCTGTACCTTTTCCCTCATTCTCCCCCCTCCCCCTCCTCGCTGATAACCCTCCATGTGATCGCCATTTCTGTGCTTCTGTTCCTATTCTAGTTGTTTGCTTAGTTTTTGTTTTCGTTTTTTTGTTTTTTTTAGTCTATTTTTAATTTCTAGTTTATTCTATTTCTTGATTATTCTGGGGTCACTTGAAAAGATATTCCCATAACGACATCAAATTCAAGATATTACAAGATACAACCGAATAAAGAGCTGCTGCTGGGGGCGGGGAGCACACGTATCCCTCATGGTAAATACACTCAAAGTGACATTTCGGTCTGAAGTATAACTTCAGACATAGAAGTATTTTAGTACCTGTCTTTCTTTCCTCTTTTTCCTGCCCCCTCCCTACCATAGGGTACCATTAGCTTTCAATGATGACTCATTAGCTGGGGTGACTATAAGATGTAAAGACAAATGCCATACCTCATTCTAGATATTTAAGTATTTATGAATGACCGAGAATTCAAGAAGGAGTAAAAAAAAGGAATATACATTAAATGCAAAAGAAGTGAGCACAAGCCTGGTGCCTCAAGGCAGACACGGAGTTGGATGGATAATGTCTGCCTTGTACATGCGGTGTCAGGCCAATGAAGAGAAAATACAGGAATGACTTCCCAAATAGCTTTGGGGAGAGACTGGGTCCCACACAGTTTTGGTAGGTTCGAGCAAAGTGTGAGGTTAACCACTAACCTATCTAGTCCAGCTATGAAAGGGCTCAAACATACAATGTCCCTTACTCTCTTCCTCCAAACAAGGCTACTATAAAGCAACTCATTCCAAGGCACACTCTTCCACAGTCGATGTGTGACAGAAGGCCACTTAATAGTATTCTTTATAGCAGGATCAACCTGTAGTATAATTTTCAACCCATGCCCACTAAATCTTCGACCAGAATAGTTTTATACTACTCACAAAATCTACTTACTACAAAGCACATTTCAGCACAATTCCTCCCAGAGATAACATTTAAACCTGGGCCCATTTCTCACTTAGCAGTTGAAAAAAAAAATGACACGCTTTCACCAAGCCTTCCCCGGAGTCATGTCGCAAGGCCAAGGTCCCAGTCCTTATTATGCTACCTCCTTTGGGTTATATAACTTAGTGTGTCCCATTTCCCTCAGTTTCAAATGGAGCAGATACAAGGACAAAGTTAATACAGCACATTACTGTTACAAAACATGTCACGTGCTTTATCTCATCTCTCCCACCACTATTCTTCCTCATGGGTATTTTTGTTCTCCCATATTACAGATGAGCTTACTAAGTCTCAGAATTCAGGAAACTTTTGCTAAGTTTTTGCTAATATTTGCAAATACGCTGCAGAATCAAGATCCATTCAGTCTTTTCTTGACACGTACTGTGTTCTGAATACCTGCTCCTGAAACCCAACCTTTGCTCCCACAGATGAAATAATACTTTTCTATTTTCGGTCTTCTCAGTTGGGTCACGAGCTATGTCAGGGAACCTAGCCTCCTTCTGCCAGTGTTTCACTTTAAAGGGAAGGAATAAATACATGACACACCTGTCGAGTTTCTTCTAAAGATCTCGATGTAAATGAAGGTGTTCCCCTAGAAGACAGTCTTTTAATGAGTTCAAAGGGTTTTGTAATAACCATCAGCTCCATCCTCTTCTTTAGTATTTCTCTTCCCAAGTTCAGGTCTAGAGACAGCTCTAAAGAAGAGCAAAAGAGTTTCCCAGAGGTGAACCCTAAGATATAAATTGTATGCAAAGACTACAGAATGTGAACAGATTGAACAAACAGATTGACTCTCAAGGATAAAGCTTGAATTTACATATCCTTTCAGAATCATAGGATGACGGCTTTGTAAAACTAAGTTAACTAAATCTTAATTTTTTGTAAGTATTTTCATGTCATGTCTTGCTGCACTGAGAGGCAACAATCATCAACTTACACTTTAATCAGTGACATGCAATTAGAAATTCCATCAACATGTTAATCCCTGATTTACTGACCTTCATCAAGGAGTGAAATTTCCAAATACCTACGTCAATAGGCCCTTAAAACATACACAGGAGAGATTGAAACATAACTCTGACAGCACAGGGAATTGGTTAATAAATAATTTAAAAGCTATATTTTACTTCCTAAACTGTCTTGGAAATAAGATCTTTAACTTAGTGCTTTTGAAAGTGTTTGATTTCTGTTTTTTCCCAGATTAGAATACTTCATTTAGCATATTAAAGTACAATACTTTAATTCAAGAAAGAAAATTATTTTTTTTCATATTTCTGTTCTTTGAATCATAAAAGTAATGCCATGCTGACAATAGGGATTTGAAGAGCACTGTCTAAAGCTTCTAACATACAATGAATGAATAACCTGCCCTCCTATTCTAATACAATTCCACACCCTTAATATTAAATGCACTGGATATATGAATATATATGCACTGTATATAGAAATATATAAGAATTTACATATATATGTGCATAGATATGTATATATTCTCTCTTATAGGCAAAATTGATTTGAGTTAGAAAAAGATGTTTATCTAAGACACTTTCTGAGCTATCAGAGCCAGGTCGGACAAGAAGCCGGTATTGAAGTCAGCCATCCCAAGGGATTCTGGTTTTGTTGCTTCGGAGATTAGAGATCATGCTCAAATTATTTACTATGCCTGTGCTTCGGTTAAGTCACTGATAAGATGAGGTTAACTCTGCGTGAGAATTTAGAAAGATATTATATGCAATACATTGCCAGTAGGGCTTAATGCATTATCAGCTTTTAATAAAGGCTGGATGTGGATAATTATTATTATTGACCCACAATGCATTCAAAATACTCTATCTATTAAGAGAATTATAGGTTAATGATTTGATTACTAAGGGACTCAATTCAGGTCATATATAATCAAGGTGACCAATTCTCCTTGTTTATGGGGACCTAAGGAACAAAGCTTCTTGAACGCAGGGCATTGGGTGTTAGCATTGCTGGTGCTAGAATTCCCAGGCAGACTGGAAGCTGGGTCCCATGTATGGAAGGGAAAGAGTAGCTGGTTAGAAAGAAACAGGGGGAATAAAAGCCATTTAGTTTTGCGTGTCTTTTCAACATTGTTTCATGGTCATGAACTAGAAATAACATCGCCATCAGCGGTGTCTCTAACTCCCAAGGAGAATCGCCATATTCGGCCCGTTCTTTCCCAGGAAGACCGCTGCCGGTACTCAAGGCTTCACTGTGCTTCGATGCCAAGTTTTTTGTTGTTTTGTGCTGCTACTCTCGAATTTAAATATTGTATAAATACTTTTGAATGTTTCTTCTTAAGTAAGTAGGAAATTTCAGGAAATACAAACTTTAACAAAGAAGCAAATGGGAATTCTAAAAATGAGAAGAGCCGTTTCTGAAAAGAAAAACTAGGAGCTTAGATAAAATCAGGTTGGAAATAGCAGAGGAAAATCAGTTAACTTGAAGACAGGTCAATAGAAATAAGTCATCCTCTAAAATGAGAGAATAAAGACTGAAGTAAAATAAACAGATACTCAGGAGATGATGGGATAATATCAAATGTAATAACAAACCCTTAGCAAAACAAATTAGAAGAGAAAATAAAACACAAATTATCGAAAGGAGGAAAGAAAGAGAAAACACTATTATAGACACTACAGATATTAACATAAAATTAAGGGGCTATTTTGACCAATAAGATGCTACTAAATGTAACAACTCGGGATATGGAAAAATTCCTTGAAAAATACGACTTGCCAAAACTGAACCAAGAAGACAGTAAATTCTTCAATAAAATACTTGCAAAACTCATTCTGTTAAATGCCAATATGATAACACATCAAAACAAAGTTTATCCAAGGAAGAGAAGATTTCTTCAACATCTAAAAATTAATCGGTATAATCCACCATATAAACTTACTATGGTATATTAATATGTAGACTACTACTCAAAAGTCACAAAGAACAAAGTACTGTTTCATACAACCATGAAGATGAACCTAAAAATCATATGTTTGAAAAAGAGCCATAATCAAAACAGCATATGCTACTATTTATATGAAGAGGTCAAAAAAATGTATTGTGAGGTAAATCAGACTAGTGGTTTGGTGAAGTGGAGGCTGGGAAGAACAGAAATTGGAGCATAAAAGAGTTTTCAGGCTGATGGAAGTACTCTAAATCTTCATTTGGATAATGACAACAACAGTGACAACATTTATCAAAACTCATCACGTTTTACATTTACAATATATTTAATGTATATTAAATCACAATAAAGTATTTTTTATGTAGTACATGATTTTTTTCATTGTTGCTCAATTACAGTTCTCCCCCTTTACCCCCCATTACTCTCCCCAACCCTACCCACCCCCACCTTCTACATTCAATCTTCCCCTCGCGCTGTTGGCATTGTTCAAGGGTCTTTTATACATATTCTTGATGACCCTTCCCCTGCTTTCCCTCGTTATCACAATAAAATATTTTTTCACCAAACAACTTGGGGATCATTGGACTGGCATTACTGCAAGTGTTAATTAAATGTATCCTCCCTAGGCCACACCGATATCCACGGCTTGCACAATCAGTAACGGTTTTTTTGTGATTTATAAAGAAAAGATGAGTCAAAACTACAATCAATCAGGTTACTGGGCCTCTAAGAGGTGAAAATTATATAAAGGACAACAGTTTGAATAAATATAAATTATACACGGAAATATAGCATTATTTCCCCCTGGATCATTCCAGTATGTTCACTGTGGCAGTTGCCCAGGCCTGGGAGAGACAACGGTACAATAATAATGAAAGGAATTCTTTCTTTACATTATTATCATTGCATACCCATAAGTCTACTAGAAGGGAGCCCTTTTATTTGGTAACCATTTATTTTGGCTATAAAATAGAAAATAGCTGCTGTATCTTTCAACATTATTTGACAACTTTCTCATCTTGATTTGCTTGCCGACACTGAATGTTAAATACATTGTCTTTTTCTGTATTCCCTTCCCAATTATTCCCAAATTAGCTGCAATGATTTTAATCAAGTTGCTAGATAATTTCGGAAAGGTTTTAAATTATTTTATGTAGGTTTACTGTTTTTATATAATTCCACTTTTCTTTGCTGCCCCTTGGCCAGTTTTATTAACAAAAAAAACCGAGTGAGGTCTTAGATACTTTAAAATTCTGCTTTTCTCTGTTCATCTCACTACTATCAATTATGAAGGTAGCAACCACTATGAGCAGTACTTTCATTTTTGAAAGGGATATGATGCATTTTTATTAAAACAAATCAATTCAAAGTCATGTATATATTCAAATTCATACACACACACACTTTGTGAAGTTGTTAAATTAACCATTGTATAAAATAAGTACGATTCTCAAACCAGGAGGCCAGCATTTAACATCTGCATGGAATCTTATATATAGCCATAAAAAGATAGCTAAACTAATAAAAGAAAGCAAGTCCTTTCTATTGTTACATAAAGGCGAGTCTTTCAGGTTCCGTGTAACATTTTCAGACTCCACCTGTAGCAGGTGTTTGCAAAAATATTGACTCCACTGGCTGCCAGTGTGTCATTCCTCCCTCCAAATTTAGTTGATTTGTTAGTGTACACTAGATTTCAAGGTAGCATTCGTGTGCTTTCCCCTGTGCATAATTTCCTTGATATAGAATTTCCACAACCATGGTTGTAAAAAATGTTTAAACAGAGAACATTTTGATATGTTTGTAACTGGGATCCATCATTCACTGACATTGCACCAAGAGGCTATATTTAAACCTTTACACTGCCTTGCCTTATCCAAGGAGCAGTTTGGCATTTGGTATTTGGAGACATCTATAAAGTGGCACCATCTGTACCACTCTGTTTCAAGAGGGACATCAATTTTTATCCTTGCTGGATCCTGCAGGAATACTCGGCTAAAACTCAGCACATGCATGCCTCAGTTATAATTCAGTCACCTAACTGTGGCCAAGGGTATACGTGGCAGACGGGAAGCACTTGTGTTCTTGCATTTGGGTAAAAAAAGAAAACTGTTGCCTGATATTCAATCACGAAGGTATGATATTGTTAACTTGCACTGGTTCAGAAAATATCTGGTGATGGTGTTGCCTCAAAATTCATTTTGGCAGTCTGCCCTTAAAAAATATCCTAATCTCCATTTGACAATAAAAGAATATTTGTTTACCCGTGAGTTTTATTTGGGAGTGCAAAATGTAGCTTTACCTAATCAAACGCATTTGCCATGTGTAGAAATTAGAGGCGTTCCAACTCTAGAAGTATGGCTTGACTTCCTTTTCTTTAAAAATAATTACTTTAAGTACAAAAACATCCCTGGTGGATAAGAGCATTAGAGGAAATCAGAGAACGATAAGTGGGAAAGAAAGCAGTACATTGTGGGGGGGGATCATAAAAAGGGGGCACGTACAAATAAATTATAAAGGATGATACCAACAGACCTTTATGTCCTCTGAACATACCAAAGAATAATGAAGCTGAAACAACACGTGAAATTCAAGTTTTGCGACGGCAATGCCCTCTTTCCTGGCTGTGAATGTTGTTAAGTGTTGAAATAGGTGAAAGGGTCAAGTGGACTTTCATTCCTCAAAATGGGTGAAAGTGTGGTGTGGCATGAATAAAAACCGTCACTCGATGGCCTACCCAAATTTACAATGCCTTAGCCTTGAGAAATTCTTTGAGATAAAATTTTAAGTAACTAATGTTGTTTTTTATTACCCGTCAATTTCTGATGCTCTGATGGTCTCTTGAGAAGTTTGAAGATGCTAAGGTTGGAAAGAACTTAACTCGGTGCAAGGTCATAGACCTGAGAACGTGAAATTAAAAAAATAAAAGTCACATAAAGCATTTGGTGCGACGCCTATGTTACCATTTAGAAGATGAAAATATGCATGTGAAATGGCAGAAGGAGCTGCCAGAAACCAAGGTTCATTGGCCCACTTGTGTTTTTTAGAGTTCAATTAGTTTCTGGTATTATTTACTCTTAATCAAGACACGCATATCCTTATTTAGAGATGAACATAATTGTATATGTGATTTCTTTCAATTTACAAGATTTCTTCTAGAAGCCTAGTACAGTCTAGGATGCCACAGACATGGAACAGATGAGCTCACATATGACACTGATAACTTTAAGACACTTTCAGAGAAGCCAGCGACACCCCAGGGAGAGGAATTGAGGTTAGCAAACCACTGACTTCATTCATCATATTCCGGCAAGAAGAGCCTCAATAAAGTATCTGGTTCTCTCTCTAAAAGCTGCTACTTTATGTATAAACATGCCAGGTGCATGGACACGATTTCTAGATATCAGTGTCTCTTCTTGAATCAGTATTCTAGCATCTTCCCCTAAGTACTTGAATGTTATGAGTTGCATATAAAAAATATAAATGTTATACTTTTTAAAGTAGGCTATTCTTAACCTAAATTTAAATCATTTAACTGCTCCAAGTAAAATCATTCCCTTTGGCAGATGTAGTTTTATAGAGAAAGTCAAATAAAGTATTCTAGTGCATACAAAAACTGTGATATTCAAAATCTTAACAAATCATTCTGAAACAAACAAAAATATCCATATTGCTGAACATTTATTTATTACCAATATATTCGACTCAGAGATAGAATGCAATTTGAAAATGAGGGTATAAATGCTTACAGGGGGGAGGGGGTCAGGTAAGTTCTGGGAATTTTAAACCCAGTGTCTTCAACAAAAGTCAGTGGAGACAACAAACAGCCCCGTCTTCCCTCTGGGGGAGTTCTTTCAAGGACAGAAGGGGAAAGAAGTTGCGAACTCAAAAGCCACTATGCCACCCCTCCACTCTACAGAAGTCAAATTCCCCACAAGTGTGTTCGTATCACCTGAGACCCACTACACTCTAATACACTGAGTTCGGGGGCGCGCCCTTGTTCTGTTTATTTCAGTGTCGTCGTGGTCGTGAGGTCCTGGGTGGGTGCTGACAAGGGCAGGAGGTGAGGGGCAGAGAGTGGCAACAGCGGCAAGACCTGTTTGTTGCAGAGACTTGAATGAAATCATTGAGGAGTTCTGTGCATTAACATGACACTGTAAAAGAGGTCAACCAAATATTGAAATACTACAAAGAAATCCACTGCTAATCAATACACATGGACTAGAACCAAGACAGAAAAAAAAGCTATTAAGGTGTTTCTATAAAATCTTTGAACTAGAGAAACAGGAAGAAGCGAAATGTATTTCTAATTTGTTTCTTGTGAACCAGTTATTGGAAAAGTCAACTCTCACAGATTTAAAATGTCTGAGATCAATCAGGACTTCTATATGGTTTTCCTTTTCTTAAACTGGAGTTTTAATGGTGGTTATGGTGGTTATCTGTTTTTCCTCCATTAGCTTTAAATTTATCATTAAGCCCAGTGGTTCTCAACCCTGGCTGCACACTGAAATCCCCGGGGAGCATTTAAGGGCTGCGGGTGTCCAGGGCCCAGGCCCAGCATTCTGATTTCATTCATCTCGAATGGAATATGGGCACTGCTGTTCGTTAATGGCTCCCCAGGTAATTCTCCTGTGCAGCCAGGTTTGAGAACTACTGACCTGGCTCTTAGTTTTCAGGACCGTAAAGCGATGAGTCTGGCGGGCAGACGTACAGCAAGGATACCGCCTGGAGAGACTGGAGACCCACATTCCCTCCTCATTTTCGCATGCACCGCCTGGTCCAGGTGGCATACATTGGGGAAGGAACCCTGGACCCGTGGTTGTTTGGATTATGTTAAGGGGATTCTGAATGAGGGTCTGAAAGAGTCATTTGCCTCTCTCTGGTGGCTGAGCCCGCATAATACAGGGTGAGGCAGAAGTAGGCTTACAGCTGGTCCTGTGGAAAACAATGCAATAATTAATAAACAATAGTATAAGAATAAACTCTGTTTCACATACTGACAGCTGTAAACCTACTTTTGCCTCACCCTGTGTAAGTCAGAAGGAATTTGCAGCCAGGATTCACACAGTGGGAAGAAAGTCAGTTTGTAGCAAACGAGAAAAGTGACAGGTAAGTCCCTCCTGGTGGTTGCCTCTAAGGTCCAACTACACCACTGACCTTCCTGAGTGTAGCTGTTTCTTAGACCAGCTTCTTTTCTTTCCAATGCATTCTCTGATTTTGTTTAAAGAAAAAAGAGAGAGAGAGAGAGAGAGAGCGAGCTAATACAAAGCAAAATTTTTAAAATCTATGAATCCAAAAATAACTCAATGGAAAAAAAAAACAACACAAAAACCAACCTTACTGGTAGTTTTTAAAAACGTTCAGGTACTTTGGATTTTTTTAAACAAAATAATACAAATAATTGCCTGTATTTTAAATATCTCATCTGAAGGTACTGGGGCCATACTGAACCAAACAGAAACATGCAACGTTCATGTAAAAGTGGTTCACGAGTGGTCATTCCTGAATTGGCACCTGCGTATTTAGATGTAGTGACCAAGAAAAACTCTAGTATTTGTGGACTTCTTTGGTTTTTCCCATATACTTAACACTCCTTTATGAACTCGCATTTTTTTCAGGGAAGTCTTCAAGCAGGAACATCTGCTAACCTGCAATTGTGAGTGCTGACAGTATATCATCAGGGCACACAGAAGCGGAATCAAAAAATGCGATTCTGAAGGAAACAATGACAGGCCTGAGAACAGAACAAATGTAATCACCCGAAGGTACACCCAGGCATCTTTTAGGCATTCAGGTATTTGGACTGGATTTAAGATACTTAAGATGCATATTAACCTTAAGCAATTATTGAATTGACTTAGGAATTTTTAAAAATAAAAACAAGCATATGTTGCCTTTTATCTGAATAATCTAGTAGCTACTGACAGTCTGGGAAAATGGATTTGATCAAAGGATTCTGCTTCTAAAAATTATGGTTAGTATTTTGCTTTGTATATAGATAGCCCTTGACATTTTTTTCTGCTGTAAAATTGACTACCTTCTGTGTTTCTATCTCTGTTGGAAAGCCAATATATATTCAATTCACAGCCCCATGCTTTTTTTTCCCCGCTTTGGCAAGCACAATTATAGAGAAAGCTCATTGTAAGCATTGCAAGGTTGGGCTGTGTGAGAATGAGGCCCTCCTTGACACTTTACTAATTGACTAGTATTTTCTAAGAAGCTTATAATAGATTTGACTGAAACACAGTTCCTTTCTAGAGCAAAGGACATGGTGGTAAAGGTATTTATTTTGGAACCCAATTATGTAATTGCATTTATAACATTTCTCACGTTGCTTTATCAAAATCTGCTTAGGGAAATAAACTATATTTACAGGTTTGGGGCCATAAAATTACCTTATGTCAATTCAGATCCCTAAGATCTTACCCTAAAATAAAGATTTAGTATAGAATATTTCAACTATATCAGCAAGGGTTTTAGGATCCAATTAATGGGTAACTTGATCCTTCAGAATTATGAAAAACACAAATTTTGCATCATAAATTTTTTATTTATTCTTTCTAGATGATAATTTCACTGCTGTATCTAGTCCTGAATGCTTAATTATTTTATCTGAAAGAAGGTAATTCTATGCTATTTTTAAATGAAGGGAATCTATTCACCAAAACTGCATGTATGTACTGAATCACATAATGTGCTATGAAATAAAGTTACAAAAGAACCTGGATATTTATAATATTGCATTTTAACCACATGATAGGAGTTGCTTCCATTTTTGTCCTATAATAATAGATTTCTGGTCTACATAAACATAACTGTTCAAGACTTTTTAACTAAAGCAGACAGCTGCCTTTAACTATCTACATATGTGCTATTTCATCTGCATTCCAGAATAATTCTGGAGTTCTCAAGGAAGAAAGCCAAAGAGAAATTTCATAAAACTTAACAGAAGCTAAATTGACCTAAGAGTCTATTGTAACAAATGGCAGAGAATCAAAATCTCACCGCTGTTTTGTAGACTTTTTCATTGCTATCGAATCTATAGTTTGGGTATACTTACCCAAATGAAAAAACTACCATGAGTGTGTTAGATATAGAGTGTATTTCACAAAATGAGCTAAAGCGCTTTTAAGTATCAGTGTTCATAAAAAGGAAAAGAGCTGGACAAATTACTTTTAAAAATACACTATATAATTAAACCATTTGGAATTGCTGATACTCACTGTTTTGACAAGGATAATAGATTCATATGGTTCAACTTGCTATTACTTGATTATGTGATTGTGTAGAAAAAAAGGACTAAAAGAAATTCATCATCTATTGATTTTATGTACAAGTAGGTGTCACTCAAAAATTTGGGGGGAAATGGTAAGTCAACAAAAAAATTATTTACAGAAATCATTTTGCCATTTACAGAGACCAAGCTCTAATGGACTATACTTTCCAACAATGAACCGACTCAAAAGAGGTTCAGCAGGTATTAGGTAACAGAAAGACTGGAGCTGTGTCACATCACTGCGTAACTTCTAGGTACCTTGCAATCATGCAACCCTGCAGTTTGGGGCATAATAACCACGCCATCTTGTTGTGTGCTACAAAGTAGCAAATAGAATACTTATTTAATAAATAGTAATGCTTGAGCTACAGTAAGTGGATTACTGCCATGGTCTAATATAAAGCCCTATGAAGAAAAGCTAATACAATTATTTCATTTATCAGAAATACTGTTCACGCAGTTCGCAGCTGTCACTGTCACATAGTCAGTGTGGACACCATTAAGTATCTGTGACTTGGTGTAAAGAAAATAAAATGGTAGCTAAATGAGGCCAAAGATAAGCACAGATGATCACAACCCATCGCTTCCACTCCAGGAAGACCGTGCCGTAAGCTCAATAGAGAAAAGTAGTTCACATTTCTAGAGAAGTGCCAACATACCCACTGTACCTTTGGGAGGAACTTCTTCACAGTCCCTGCCAAGGAAATGAGTCCCGTATTAAGGCGTCAAGACACATTTGCTTTCACCTTCCTGGCTGCAGGTGACCACCACAGGGACGGGCGCCTGATCCAAGGACATCAGTATATAGCCTGCCCAATCAGGGTGGTGACCAGCAGGCCCACGAGATTGACTTTCAGGACTTTGACCAAGGAAAAGCCGAGAGAATCAGGTTCTTGGTCCTGGGAGCAGAAATTAAAGAGCTAGCAAGAAAAATCAATGAGTGAACGAAAGCTGTGAATGAGCTAAAGTCTGAGTAAGCAAAGGATCTGTGATGCTAAATGAGTGATTTGTACTGGCAGTAATGGGAGAAGCACAGGCTAACGGGGCTTCGGCAATCATGATGGTGAGAACACATGAACCCTCAGGACTCGGAGATGGCTCAGGTCTCCGAAAAATCGGAGCCTGGTACAGATCCCGAATCATGTCTAGTTTCAGCAGGCCTCAGTGTTCAGGCTTTCCCCGAGTTCCCATGAGTGCAGTATGATCATCTTCCTCCACCAAGACCCGTCTCCTTCTCTTGAATACCAATGGCTTCTGTGTGAGTCTTTAAATTTCTCACAAAACTCACCAGTTTCTATCTTAAATCAGAGGCATTTCAGCACATGTCTTATCTCCCCTACAGAGTAGCCAATAAAGACAGCCAACACTGGCCTGTTCTTGCACACAATGGGTGCATAATAAATATTTACTGTAGAAACATCTATCTTATGAAATGGTATTTTAACCACATTTACTCACATAAGGACGCTTTCAGCATTAAAAGAAAAGATGCTTGAAGAATGTATAAAATATAAATTTGAATATATTTGGGTACACAATAATCCCATTTTTTTACTCCCACAAATGGTATCTAAAGACAGTTCAGTTTATTAAACTTAGATGGATAGTCAGAGAAATTTATAGACCAAATCTTGATAAATGCTTTTTGAAGGGAATGTCACAAACACTTATGTTTACATGGTATTAGTCCTATATTTTAGCATAAATGCCATTAAAATGTCAAGGAGGTTTCACTATTACTTTGCTTTTCAAGCACAAGTTTTGTTTGTGTGTGTGAGTGTTTCTCTTTTTTCACATTATAATGCCAAGTAACCCAAAAGCCTGATTACTTGCTTGACGAAATCAGACATCATGAATCAGGTGCCAGGGACGCAATTAAACTGAGGGTCCTTCTATCTGATATTATAACAATTACAAATTTCCCTCAAAATTGTATGGCACAATTAATATTTTAATAAAACAGCTTAACAAGAACATTATTACCATTATAATTCATTATGGGGGAAAGATGAACATAAACTTAAAAGACTACCAGCTTCAAGTGAGGATTTTAGTTTTATTGCCCAGTAAGTAAAATCAGAGTGAGAAAAAACCATATGGTCAATAAAACATGCAGAAATTACTTTCCCATCTGCATCTGCATTCTTTTAGCTTTTTTTCTTAGCCTTTTCTCATCCTAAATTGTTGATGACATCATTATGGAACTGATTTCTGGCAATGGATGACATTAAATATGAATTTGCCAAGAAAAATTGACTTAAGTACATTGTTGGCTAGTTTACAAACAATCCAGTTTGCACCCTTCCAATGTGGAAACTGTCTTCAATTTATACTATTAATGAAAAAACAGAATATAAACTAAAAACATAGTTTTGGACTACTGTTTCAAAAATTGTGACTAAATCCAAGCACGTTAATTCAGATCATTAATCAATGTGATTAATGATCTTTAGTAAATTCACAAGCTATTTTATTTAGTCATACTATTTGACCTGACGAGAGCTATATCTTTATAGTTTACAGTTTGGCACTCTTTTTATCCCTGAATTCCACACTAAGAACAGAGGGAGGTTGTCTCTCAAAGACAGGATACTATGCTATTAAATTTTCATACTCTTTTAAAATTAAAAATTGTGTTAAAATGTATAAGGGACTATCATTCCCACAGAAATCATTTCCTTCACATTCTGGAGTGCCTTCCCCCTTTACAGCTGTGCGCGTCTGGGCAGGGTCTGTCACAATACTTTGTTTTCCTTTTAAATGACCAGCAGATATGCGCTTTAGTGTGCGGATAAAGACCTGTCATGTGCAGACACTCTCAAGAATAGAAATATATATCTCTTGTTACCATTTATCCAAGGCTAATTCAAAATAAAACATAGCATTATTTACTTCCCCACAACTAATATAAATCCAGAAGTGTTCTACGCTGAGAAATAAACTATGTTTTCTACATTGTATACATATAGCCATAAATAGCATATTATTTATCCCAGAAAGTGAAGGGTAGCAGATAAAAAATGAGGACATTCTCACACATGGCAGAGCAAGATGAGATCTGAGCCAGGCGTTCAATAAGCCACACTTGTTTCTTGCTGGGCAAACCCAGCACAGGCGTGTTAACAGGAAAATGATCACTTCATAGGTTATTAAAAAAAACAAAATTTATTCCAAATTTGGCTCCCATTTCCCCAAAGCATGAAGGTTTTCTATTAGTTTTAGGAACAATGGCTCCTATTCCTTCTCTTTTAGCTGGAAGTCATTTTGGTCCATAACCAACTATGTAACCTTTGGTTCAGATCCACCCCCTCTGCATTCCCAGTACAAATTCTTAAAGTCATATTTTATGCCTTCATGTCTATTTCACACAGCGGTGCTCCACAAAACACAGTGCCTAAGAACACAGCAGAATCTGACCATGTTTTAACTAGGAAACGATCATGAAAAAGTAAGGTCAGAATATTAAAAAAATAATAAAAAAACTGAGCCGTGTGCTGAGGTGATTTTCTTTCCTTTGGTCTTTACCCGTCGGCCAAGCTGGGTGGAAACACACTCCTCTGTCCCCTAGACCAGCCCTTACCCTCGTCCTCCATTTCCGTCCTCGCACCCCTTGTACCTCTCCAGTTCTGTGTCTTCCCTTCAACCCTACTGTAAGCCCACGAATGCAACCCCTGCCTTTTTCTACTGCTCTGAAATGTTTTCACGCGAAATGCCGTGGCATTATGAAAGAACTTCGGCTGTGGGGTTAATTGGAGCATTCGCCGAATATGACTATATATGACTAAGTTCTACCAAACTCCTTAATTGGGGGAAAGAACGCAGGAAAGAAATGTCAGCTTTGGCGCCATCATCTCCTTACTTATTTGCTCCTGATTACAAAAGTAATGCATGTTGAAAATACAGAAAAAAAATAAAATAAAAAAACACAACAGACTCGAAGTCACCCATAATCTCCCCACACCAAGTGTTCACCGTGATGAATATTTTAATATACTTCGTTCTTTGTAATTCCTCTGCCTATATAGTCTTTTAAAAGTATTCTGTAATCCCATTATTGACACAAATTATAACCTGCTTATTTATTTTAATAAAATGCAGTAAAAATGTCCCTATTCCATTAATTTTCCTAAAAGTAAACTGCTCCTCAGTTGCATGACTGCTACCTAATATGAAAATCTTATGAAGTATTCAAACACTGTCTATTTGGGGACACTTGCGCTGTGTCTATACAATCGCTGTTGCACACAACGCCATGGTTCTGGGACACGGACACGTGAATGGCTCCTCTCGACAGCTAAGGAGGGCCTCCTGGTGAAAACACTACGTTAAGGTGAATTGGTATAAGAAGTATGTAAAGCACAGGGCAAAAGTAGGTTTACAGTCGTGAGTACACACAACGGAGTTTATTCTTGTGTTATTACTTACTAATTATTATACCATTTTCCATATCAACAACTGTAGACCTATTTTTGCTCCACCCTGTGTATGTGCACATATATATATTTTTTCTTTTTCTTTAGTGGTAAGTCTCAAGAATGATGTTTTGTGGTATTTTTAAAAATTGTCTAGAAGAAATCTAATGTTGAAACTTATCGATGATATAAACTTTTTAAAATGATGAAGTAACTACATCTAAAAGACATAAAGTACAGGTCAGTTTCAAAAGGCTCACAGGCTGAAAAGTGGGAGGTGAGCTTCACTGGAGAATTGGATAGGATCATGGATGTAGTGAAAAGTAACATACTCCATTATTTACAAGCTGACAGGATCCCATAAAATGATCAGCTGCCCCTCAGAACAAGGACATGGGAATCACTCAAGCCTGCTGTCAGGCAACAGAAGCTCAGTGTAACACTGAGAGCAGGCAGATGTTGATGTGTTCAGTGATACTCAACCCAAGAGCATCGAACGTCGGAGTGAAGGAGAAGCCCGGCCGGCAAGCCCGTGACGAGGGAGGAACGCGGCGTTAAGCAATATACAACATTTGGATCCTGAGAAGAGACCGGTTGGAAGTCTATTAAATAATGAATATGCATTCGCACTAAATGCTTAATGAGAAGGTGCCGTAATTCATGGATGAATGAAAATAAGTATATTAAACAATGAGCACTAAATTCAAGGAACTATTTCATAGGAACTTATCTGAACCAGGGCTGTAAGAATCACCAAAAACCTGACTGTAATATCAATTCATATTTTAATGAACGACATATTTCCAACCTACTTACCTTCCAGGGGCATTCTCTGACATTTTCCAGATTTGTAATGAAAACACGTTTTATTTTTTACTGAGGCTAATAGATCAAAAAACGGGTGTGAACCTCTTCTAGTTGGCCAGTAAATATTTTCCTTAGCATTCCAACATCTCCCCTTTCATGTTTTTCTCATAATACATTAAAGCGATGAAAGCACTGTTAGTGCTAAAATCCTTAGCAAAATGGTACGACACTGTGCCCTAACAAATTATGGCTTGTTTTGTTTTTCTTTCTTTTTTGGTGCTTTCATTCGTCAATTATAATCTGACAACAATCAGTAAAAAAAAAAAATTGGACTTTATAGCCCCTGACCAGAACTGGAGCACATAAAATATAAGGGTAAGAGATAAGAATGACTTTAAACATTGATTTTCTTAATGTGCCTGGTCAGAGAAATAAATATAAAATATTTTTACAAATAGATTATCCAAATGCCCTATTAGATTTTTTTTATATTCCGCCTATAAAAGGCTTGGGATGCTGTACTCAGCCCCTCTCCCAGGGAGGCCTGGTAAGTGCCCAAGGGAAAATACCACCCCTGCACCCTTTCATTCTCAACTCCCATCTTTGTTTATTTTTCTCCAGGTATCCACTGTTACCTGAAAAACACTATTTTTCCACTAAAAAAAAAATTATTTCAGCCCTGGCTGGTGGCTCTCAATTGGTGGGAGTGTTGTACCGTAAACTGAAAGGTCACGGGTTTGATTCCCGGTCAGGGCACATACCTAGGTTGTGGGTTCAGTCCCCACTTGGGGCATTTACGAGCGGCAAAGAATCAATGTTTACATCGACGTTTCTCTCCCTCTTGCTCCCTCCCTGTGCCTTTTTCTAAAATCAATAAACATGTCCTCGGGTGAGGATAAAAAAATTATTGTTTATTATATCCCACTAGAATGTAGCACCATGATGGTATATCATTTTTTTGTTCTTTTGCTTTGTGTTTTTCTTTTATCCCTGCTATAATCCTTAGCATCTAGTATTTAGCTCCATAAGAGGAGGTAAATAAATGTTGATTGAGTAAATGAGTATTTTAATATAAACACATATGCTATTTTGTTATTAACTTTTATAAATATTTTTGGAATAAGTGATGATTATCTTAGGGAAATAAAGTTTAGATTATAAACGATCTCTTTAGACACACTGTATCTGCAAAATGAACTTTATACCTTCTTCCATGATTTCATATTCAAAAGCCCATTCTCAAGGTAAAACTTGTCATTGCTGGTTTATACATGGCTATAATTTGTTGTCATCTTTAATCAACTTCACCTGCAACTTTGACTCTTGTTTCCAACTATAAGGCCTGAAATACCTGCTAGTCTGAGACACAGGCAACAGTGAAAGTATCTCATTAGAGCTGTTATGCTAAAATGAAAGTATATCTTGGAAAGAGGATACAGGTGCTGCTGAAAGAAATTACTTTACATACAAAGGTAGCTGATGCTCTTTGTGTGTGTTTTAAATGAAATTCAAACACTTCAGTAGTTTTTATGTGTGGAATGCATTTTTTAAATAAACAAAATATAAAATAAGTAAAAATAGTTTTGGCTTAAAAAGTCACACTAAATTTTGCTTTTGTCAAAATTTAGAGTTTTGAGTATGTATCTATACATCTAACAATCTGTTTATATTATCATCTCTATCTTTGAAACATTGTTCATCAATTAACCTACTGTAACTGTTGTGAATATCTGAAAACTTACTACACGTTTTTGTCTCAACAGAATGTTAGTCCAAAGGAATTACATACCACCACATGTCATATCACTAAATGTTAGACACATTTTGTTGATCTACTTGACTATTTCAGTGAAATTTTATAGTAGTGTGATAAGAACATTCTCCTAAAAATCAAATTCAGATGCATTTTAACTACAAGTTAAAATGTGGCATTGTATTTCTCTAGTATGATGAAAGTTACATATTGACTTTATTATTGGATTTTTTGGAAATCTCATCAATCTGTAAACTTTGAAAGGTCTGTTTTGTTTTGTTTTGTTTTAAGGTGAGTACCCTGTCTTGCATAATACAAAATGACTTGAGCAATCTGGACATCACTGGAAAGTCCCCATTTGTCATTGCTAATATGACAGCCACATATGGAGATCAAGTTGCTTGAATATTATTCTTATTTCAAGAGAATATGCTTCAGTCATGATCACCTTACTCTAGTAACTTATTTCGGGTTGAGAATTTCACTTTTGGGTGGTAAATGTGTTGAATTTTAGCATTTTGCGTTAAAACAGTATAAAAATTCTTTCATAAATACGATGCCTGCAAGGACCTTTTATTTAACTGGAACTGTACATAAGATGTCAATTGCTTAATTTCCATATTTCTGCAGGAAGCACTTTCCTATAGAACTCTACCTGAGGTTTTGCATTTGGGACACTATCCAAAAATAATCTGTAACCTGAGATGATAAATCCTCCCTCAAAAAGCATGAAAAGAAAGGAACATGAGGGAAGTTTCAAAGGGCCTACATCACGGTGCTGATGTGAATTATTCTGTCTAAACATCGTGGCAAGAGACCTCTAGTCAACTCTGCTTTCCTAATCAGCTTACCTGAAGTCATCAATTACTTTAAAAGATTTTAGGGAATGAGGGACTCAAGTAGCAGCCAAGGAGCACAAGCAATTATAAAATGTGCCACACAGAATAGTGTTCAAGTTCAAAAGTCAATAATGTTTTATTCCACCTTGAAGTGAATAAACTATGTATATAATGTGTTCTATAAATACCCTCCCTTCTCATGTTGCAAAGGGTTGGTAGAAAGCAGATGATCTTTGTGTCACAGAATGTTCGCTTTGCATTCTCGATCACTGGCACTCACTCCATGCATGGCCCCTCTACCTCCAAATTCACTTTAACTTCAAGGATTTCCATGCATCACAAGGATGGGAAAAGGCTCAGCATTTCGTATTCCTTGAATTCTTTTAGTCCTCTTTAAGTTACACCCTAAAGTGTTTCTGGGCTGAGTGGTGGATTTGCTCCATCAGTAGGGGAGACAAGAAAAATTACACCATTATTCTGTGCTTTCTGAAGCAGTCCAATGGAGAATGGTGCCTGGTTTTAAAATAAGAATTTTTTTTAAGGTTTTATTTATTTATTTGTAGGCAGAGGGGAAGGGAGGGAGAAAGAGAGAGAGAAACATCAATTTATAGTTGCTTCTCGCATGCCTGCTACTGGGGACCTGGCCCGCAGCCCAGGTATGTGCCTTGACACAGAATCGAACCGGTGACCCTTTGGTTCGCAGGCCAGTGCCCAGTCCACTGAGCCATACCAGACGGGGCTAAAATAAGAAAGCATTTAAAAAGTTCCATATTAGTCTGCTTTGCTGCAATTACAAACAAGCCTACAATCTCAGGAACTTAAAATACTAAAAACTGTACTTTTCACTAATGAACTTATTTCTTACTGATGTTTCAGGAGGACAGCTGGAAATGAGCAGTTACAGTTCTGCTCTGATCTCTTCTCATGGTGGGACCCAAGGTGAACAGGCTACTCTTATTGGTGACATGTCATTCTCGTGGCACAGGCGAACCGCAGGAGAGAGAGATGATGGAAATGTGAACTGGTTCTTGAAGCTGCTAATGGGATGGGGCATATATCCGGTCCTCTCACTTTTTTTTTTGCCAAAACAAGAGCCAGGTCAAGTCCAAGTCAACAAGGGTAGAGATATCAAATGCTCCCAGAGAAGTATCACCTTCGACATGGTTAACAGACAGGAACACTGATAACATAGTCTACCGCACTTCTTTTTAATGAATGCTGCCACTATAAATACTGGTTTTCTTGCAAGTCTTACAACCGGTTTGAAAAGCAGGGCCAAAAAGAGGAATTTCAATTAAGGTTTTCAATTGAACAAACAATTGAAATTGTTTTGCTTTCCCTTATTTATTATTTCATCCCAGCAATGTTTTGACCATTGCTGGAATAAATAAATTACCTCAAAAGCCTCTTGCAGCAATTTAATTAAAATCTCATATCATCAGTTTACTGTTATGATGTATAAACAACCTTCATCATTTTTCAAATAAAAGAACCTTTACAACACTGGTCTATAGCTATCTATGCAGACCCTCATTCTAGCCTAACTTCTTCAGAACCTTGCCCATTTAACCCATCCCGGCCCTGTGTCGACACGCACGCTTTTTCTTTTTCTCTCAGGGATACTAGAATTACGGAACATGGAGCTGGAAGTTTAGCACCTTTCCGAAGGAAATCCATGCAATACTGAGCAGCGAGCATCAGTCCATGTCAAGGGATGAGTAGAAGTGAGGGCTGCAGAAGTAGCTCTTTCCTGTGGCATGAACACTACAAAACACAGGTGCCGTCAGCCCTGGAGCTGGTCACCAGGAAAATGGTTAACATGTGGCACATGCAGGATGCAGCGAAAGACAGTGGCCCTGTGGAAAGATGTGTCCTGTACTTTCCCGCTGATATCAAAGCTGAAGTAATGGGCTTAGAGTGAGTCTCAACCCATCATGCCAGGAAAAGACATGCTGGGCAGATCGCACGGTGGCATTTCTTTGATGCGAGACAGGTTCCTCCAGTTCTCGGTGTTGCTCTGAGTGTGCCTTTAATGAACGGAAGTTGCACACTTGAGCCATCACTAATACAACAGCCCCAAGACTTCTCAGGTCTTTTTTTCTGGGCATGAATCTCCACCCATGCTTGCAATTATTATCATTTTTCTGTTTTTCTTATTTTTCATACTATATGTGGTAGACTTCAGGGATCCATCCTCTACATTAAATAAAAATTTCTATCATATCAACCCTGACCTCCTGGTTTTACTGGAACATTCGCAAGGACCAGAAAGAAGCTCATTATTTCATGATAAAGTCTTCTCCTTTATGGGAAAATACGGGGCCAGTGTGTCCACACTAAGGAAAGTCCTCAACTTCTGAGGCTCAATAAATATAAAATAATGGATTTCTCCTAAAATAAGAATGTTTCTACAAATAGGTAAATCAAAATGGCTTCAGGTTTTGTACATAATTTGGGAGTAATGAGACGGGGCTTAAAGGTAGCACTAGTAAAAAAAATTCCATTATGCTAAGTTCATCTGCATTCAGATTTGTGACAAAACTCAACATTGTCCCCAAAATATATATGTAGACATGTGTTTATCTTTGGATAAATATTATTAGTCATGAAGGGAGGATTCTTACCAGCCAGCTATGATGTCTAGCAGCTTTTCTTGGCCTCTCTGCTTTCTTATGCTCACATAGTACAAATTCTGGGGTGCTCTGTGGCAGATTTCATAGTTTTCTTTACTCAAGATTGTTCCTACTCTTTTCTGTGCCACCCTTTTTACTATAGAAAGGTAAAAATACTTCTTTCCCATAATGCATTGCCTAAAAGTGGTCATATGACACTGCTCCGGCCAATGAGGTGCAAGCAAAAGTTTGCCAAACATTTTAGAGAAAGTCTTTGTGTTTCTAATACAGATGTTGCTTCATCCTTCTCCTTTCCTCCTATGTTTTCCACCTTCTCATACTTCCAGTAACTCAAATGGGACAATAGGTGCCTCAGTAGCCATGCTGTATCCATGAGGAAAAATTAAAAGTATTGATACATCCACCCGACATCCTTGAGGCACACAAATCATCTGCTTGAAACTGGAAACATTCAGGCTTTTTGTTAAAAAAGAAAAATGAACTGTAAGTTTGTTTAGGCCATGTTTAGAAGCATGTTCCATAATTTGTATATGGACACAAAGTGTAACTATAAGAGGCATAAGTGATTATGGAGCCATTGGTCATTCTCAACATTTAAATAATTCGTTTGTTCCACCAGATTAGACAGAGTCTTTAGATGAGGACAAACGGGAGCCTGTCAAACTGAAAGAAAAAGGGACAAGTCATGTCTCTTCTGGAACAAGGGTAACTGAGTGTCCTGATGATTTTTGAAACTTCAATTTAGTTACAAACATATCAAAACCCATTCCATTTTCTAAGGTCCTTTGGGTCCGAAAATAGAAAGTGCATGTTTAGGATCACACTTAATTTAAAAATTAAATTAAAACAGGAAAGCAAGTCCTTGTGTCACCTTTGAAGAGGAATGAGAGAAGGTGTGAAGTATGTGTTTACTAGATCATCTATAAAATACATGCCAAGTAGTATGTTAAAGCTGTCATGAACAAACAGTGATCTGCATCTTCATTTAAAAACTATGCTTTTACAGCCAGAGGAAGCAAGGGAAAACATATGTTTAGAAATTTGAAATTATGGGTTCTTTCAACTGCATGGTCCTAACTCTAAATAAACGAGTTCCTGGGATGTAATTCTTCTCTAATACTATAGAAATCAGCAGCAGCATGGGATAAAAAATTTCAAAACATGAATTTAAAATCCTCAAAGGAATGGAAATCATAATTTGATTTGCTGTTCTTTCATTTCCTACTCTCTGACCTTTCTATTCCTGCTTTTTAAATGTTTTTATATTTTTAGTATTTTCAAAAATAGAAAGAAACCTTTGGATAATGGAAAAACGAGCTATCTAGAAAAGTTATAAAACTTGGGTCTGGGAAAAATAAGTAGTCTACACTAGGCACAGTGTCCATGATCTTGCACCTAAAATGGTTGTCTTTAGTCTATAAAACTCAATGACCTTGAAGTGACATTCTTATTTACTTCCTGAAGTCAGTTCACTGAGTCATTAGTCCTCCTAAGTCTGACCCATGAGATCCCATTAATTGCAGAGTTCAACAAATACATAAGAGAAGCTACTCACCAAATCATAAACTGGCAAAGGAAAACAACTTGTCAGTCAACAGTTTTGGAAAACCAAATTTTTATGGAAAATTGTCAACACAAATTTCATTCACCCATCAAATGTCCCCCAAATTGATATGACCTGAAGAGCTCATTATATTTTTATATGTTTTGACTTACAAACTTAGAACTAAATATTCTTAGTGTTAACAATATTTGTATGAATAATAGTCTTTTGATGTTTGGCTGCTTAAATATGAAAATGTTTATGCATTAGCATAATCTCTGTTATTAGCATAACAGGCTAATCTCACCTGTTTAGGAAAATGATGCTTACTTCTGAGGCAGATAAAGCAACAGTAGTGGTATTAAATAGGTGTGGTGTAGTTGTGGGCATATTACTGTTTATAGTGTACATATACAAGGTCTGTCCAGAAGATATCCAGACAAGTAATATGAAAAATAGAGACATTAAATGAAGAAGATACTAGAAACATTGTACATAGGACAATAATGCTTCAGTCCCCTTCAAAGTAGGCACCTTGGGACTCACACAGTTCTCCCAATCACCATCAGCTACCTTGATATATTTTTCTGAATCTCATTGAGGGTCTGAAACCCCTTCTCTGTCAAAAGTGATTTTAGTTTTGGGAAAAGCCAGAAGTTGCAGGGTGCCAGATCTGGGCTATAGGGGGGCTGAGTCACCTGGGTGATTTGATGTTTTGCCAAAAAACATGCTCACTCAACGGTGTCTGCCGCCCCCACTGACTAGTACAGTGAAGTGGTCCTTGTTCATACGTGTGCATTCCAGTCCACTGCCCTTGACTGTCAGGTTGCATCGATGTCGCACTAACCATTCTCATTATATTAACAGTGGCTGGACTTTTTCCAGATTGACCTCATATGTGCACAAATGTACACACATACAACATGGTCATTTGTAAAACACTCATTTTTCTCTTACTTCATTATTATTGATACTCGGAGACACTGCAAATCTCATGTCTCAAGTGTTAACACTCATGCTCTCCAATGGTCCCAGTGTAGAAACTGAGACCTTGATAAAAGATTTTCAGAAATAGAAGTTTCTAGATTGATATCTCCATAGCCTATATGAGGCCATCCAATGTTTTCAGCCTTACAGTACTTTCTTCCTCTCATTTTTACACAGGTAGACAACACAAACACTTTGGAGTCAGAGATGCTGCGTCAATTTTCAACAGGGTCTCCAGATCACGTTTTCGGACCTCGTCCCTTCCCCTCCTCCCACTCCCCGCAGTTAACCCACCATGGAGAGCTCTGCTATGGAGGCACAGCGTGATCAGGAAACAGAACTGCTGGTAACACTGACCAAGGAAATCCCAGAGGACACACACTAACGTGGATCATTCAGCAAAACTGAAAATCACTCGTACCTTTAATACACATCTATATAGCATTTTTAAAATCAATTCAATAATTTATCTAACGTCTACTCTTTTTTCTACTGGGAGAAGGACGCTGGAGACAGCAGGGAGCACACACACGGGCACATCCACAGGCAGTCGACTTCCATCCCTTTCGCACCCGGGCTCAGCTTGAAGAGCGAAGTTCACGAAAAATGTAAATCAGTAAAATATTAGACAATTGTAGATGCTCAATAGCACAGACATCAAGAAAGCCTTCTGAGAAAATACTGGATTTGTACTGCTGTTTCGATGGGAATGGTTATTAGTTTGCTAGAGACTGGGTGACTTAACCCAAGTTTATTTTCTCATGGTCGTGGAGTTTAGAAGTCTGAGGGCAAGGCTTCCCTCCGAAGAGCTCCCTCCTTGGCTTGGGGAAGGCCATCTTTCCTTTGTGTCCTTACACATGTCTTCTGCCTGTACCTCTCTGTATCCAAATGTCCTCTTCTTATTTAAGTCAGATTAGGCTCCGCCCTAATGACCTCATTTTAACCTAATCACCTGTTTCAAGACCCTATCTTCAAATACAGTCACATTCACAGGCACCTGAGGTTAGGACTTAAACACATAAATTATGAGTACATGCCAGGAAGGAAAGTCAGAGAGTAAGGAGGAATTTAGGCTAAAACCAAGTGCATGATTTTAGAAAAAACAGTAAAATAAAGGTGCATTGGCTTCTATGTACTGTAAGATTTTTATTTCAGTTACTGATATAGATGATCCATTACCAGTCAAATAAAATAGTTATTCTCATTTTATAGACCAAACTAAAAAGCACCAACTTTTAAGACCAAATAAATGAATATTTTAAGTGTATAAATAAATATTGTCTCCTGAAGAACACTTACACATTTTATTCTTCCAAAAAAGAAAAATTAGGTTTTTAGGCTTCGAAGTGATTTCATTGGTTGGAGGATTCAAGTCTGCTTTCATTCAGCAAACATGTGTTAAACACCTCCTTTGTGCTTATGAATGGTCTCTATGAAAGGAATTAAAATACAGCTACAATGTGATCTTTGCATCATTCTACAAATGAGGACATTAGTCTACACACAACATGGGCAAGGGTAGGGTCGACAACCAGCTCTGCAGTCTCAGCCCACAGTTAGTCTCACTCACTCCCAAATGTCAACTCCCTGAAACTTGGTTTCCATGCGGACACCTGCTGGAAATCACTGGACTGAGAAGACAGTCTGAATACAAAGCCTCTTGAGTAACTAAAGTTGTGCCACATGCACGATCGATTGGGCTCATGGCCAGTTCAATCTTTCAAAAGAACCCAGTAAACTGTGGACATACCTTAATGGTAATAAGAGCTAACTTTTATTCTGTGCTGGCTGTGGCCAAACCTACTATTGTCTCTTGTGTATCCATTATTTGCTGTATTTCTCATGATTATCTTGAGTATTAGGTACAATTTTCATTGACAACGTTATTGATAAGATCGCTGAGGCTTAGAGGGTTTAGAAAAAAATACTAGGGTTATAGTAGCAGATACTTAGGTTTCAGGTTTCCTATTAACAAATGCAATAGAAGGCATGTATTGAAGAGGTAAAGTAGTAATCTCCCCGCTTCCTAATCAAGAAAGCAAAAAGGGGGTGGAGGCAGGAAAAGGAGTGTTTTATATTTGTTATTGACTTGTATTTTCATGCACATATCAAGGGTGCATCCATTCTGTACAGACAATTCAGCAAAGCAGTCTCATTTATTGTTATATTTAAACAGTGGAATTCATTGAATTTTGCCATTTGAGGTTTTTAGACATGGATATAAAACATGTTTTACTATATCTTAACCTAATGCCAGGACAATCTGCTACGTGACTAAGACAATATATAATGTTTCCAGTTAATTTAGTCTTTTCTGCCTTCCTATAACTGAATTGGGTAAATTGTACGATTTGACCATGAGTCATGAAAATTAAAAAAATAGATTTAACTGAAAATTAGACAATTTTAGTGGTTTACTTAGACATAGCCTCTGTATCTTTTGAATAAAAAGATACACTAGTTTGTTGCCATTTTCTTTTAATGGTGTTGTGCACAAACATTGTTAAGTCTGATTATTCAAAAAGGCATGCAGATCTATGTTCTAATAGGCATAATAAAGAAATAACAATAAACAAAAGAAAGCAATAAGAATTTCCAGATGCTGCGGGAGATCTCAGAATGTCCAACCGCAGCCAGCAATGCGCTCCAACACTCGATGTATTTACCAGACTTGCTATCTACATAAACATACTGTGTGTTAACCTTTTCCTGGAGCCTTTCAACTCCGCTAAGCAAAACTCAAAGGCTGTCTAGCCGGATTTAAAAAGTCATTTGAAGTAAATGCATTCTTGGTGATAAATAATGACGACTTTTGAAGCAGGGTTTTTATCTAGCTAGAAGTGCAGTTTTATATCTCACTTTAAGTCCAGTGAATTTTTCTCATGTAACAAAGAAAAACGTCCCCAAATTGGGCCTGATTTATTTGGTCCTTTCACCTCTGCTCCCTTCTTTATTTTTGTGCCAACAGTCTCTAACCTGAATTTTAATTTTTTGTAATGAGTTTATTGGGGGGATGATTAACAAAATTATCTAGGTTTCAGGTGCACGGTTCAACAACATATCATCTGAACACTGTATTGTGTGTTCAGCACCCCGAGTTGAGTCTCCTTCCATCACATTTTACCTCCCCCATCCCCTCCTCCACCTTCCCCTACCGCCATTCCCCTGACGATCACCACACTGCTGCCTGTGTCCATAATAAATCAGGCCCGGATTTGGGAGGTTTTTCTTTGTTATAAGAGAAAAATTCACTGACCGTAAACTGAAATACCCAAGTGCTATCTTTTAATTATCTTTATTTTCTACTCATTTTAGTAAAAACTACTTTGCATATTTTGAACACTCCTGCTTTAAAAATTATGTCACCAAATTGATGCTGTAAGAGGCAGGGGAAAACTTTCTTTAAAACCTCTGTCCTATCTAAATAATACCATTAAAATTATGCCTAAATAACAAGCAAAATAGTGATAGGCTCATAGACAGAGAGCAGGCTGACAGCTGTTGAAGGCTGGGACTGGGAGGGGTAAAGGGATTGAGCAAAAGAGAAAAAAAGGGGTGAAAACTCACGGAAAGGAACAACAGTGTGGCGATTGCTGGGGGGATGAGAGTCAGTGGAGGGTACGGGGGGATAAATAGTGACGATGGAGACAGGACTTGGGGTGGTGAACACACAACACAGTGTACAGACGATACGTTGTGGAACTGTGTCCCCAAAACCTGAATAATTGTGTTAACCAGGGTCACCACAACAAATTCAATAAAGAGGAAAAAATAAATAAAACAATATAGAAAAGTAAAAAATATATATTTCTTTAAAAATCTACATCAGTGTCCTCATTTGAATATCTTTATTTAAAATTCGATTCTCCTTCTTTTGCCCATGGGAAAGCCATGAAGGCAAAATTCAACATGGCTCAGAATCCAAATGGATTCATTGGCCAGAGGGTTTTCTACTTAACTACTTACTAAGTCCCAGTGTAAATGCAGGCACAACTACTGCACCACACGTACAGCTAGTCCCAGTTGCACAGCCCTACCTCGGTGAACTGTGAGACTCGGCACCAATTCCAGGCCCTCCGACACTGTAGAGATATTTGAAAAATATTAACATACCAAGTAAACCCCCCCCCACCTATGGCCCCTGGGAGAAGGCGCCCACTGGCAGACCCAGTGCCCCCTGCTCCTTTTACCACAGAACAGCAATGCCCACGTGGCTAAGATCGTGAAGGGGCAGGAGGCAGGCTCTCCTCCCTGTACTTGCCCTGGAAATGCCCTTGCCATCTGAAACGGAACTGATACTGGAGAGCTACAACCCAGAAAAGAGAGGGGGGGCGACACATGGGCAGAGACAGGGACCGAGAGAAGACACCTGCAGAGAGGAAGAGGTGGGAAAGCTAGGCTGTGCAGGGAGAAACACACCCCCAGAGAGTGGCAGGACGTGCAATCGCTGTTGAGTGTGTTTGAGTGAGAATGCATGCATGCCTCCGGCTGGGGTCCCCAGGGCCACCCTGGAGTTCCTCTGAGACCTGCCGGTGTCTCCTCCCCTGTTCATGGGGTGTCACTCTTGGTTCAGTCCCATGCTATTTCCTTTGTCTGAAATGCTCTTCCCCCAAATCCCCGCAGGATCTCCACAGCCTTCACATGTTTACCCAAATAACATCAGCCCATTCAGGCCTCCCCTGACCACCCTAATAAAACCTCAGCTCCCACCTTATACTTCTTACTCCCTTCTCCACTTCCGTCTTCTCTTCAGCCAACGATCACTATCTAACATTTTATAGAGTTTACCTAATTTCTTATTTTTTTTGTCTGATTCCTAAACCAGAATGTAAACTCCCTGAAGGCAAGGACTCTTGTCTATTTCATTCCTTGCCACGTTTTCACCCCTTAGCACTCTAAGGCACTATCGAACTGTTTCTTAAATCAGTAAGTAGGTTTAAAACTAAAAACGCATGGACTGTTTACAATCCATCCTTCACTGTCAGGGCCTGAGAAGAGAATGGATTCCCGAAAATAGACTCCCGTCTCCATGTCTGCAGGTTTACAGGGTCAGCTGCGCGGGTGTTTGATCCCTACCACAGCGCAGCGTCCCCACGCTTACTTGGTTCCTAAGCTTCATTTAATGCTCAGTTGTCACGCTTTGAATTCTTATTAATTTTTTCAACAAGAGGCCTTCCATTTTCATTTTGCATCAATCCCCCGAATTCGGTGGCCAGTCAAAATGGGAGCACCAGAGCCTGGGTTAAATCTTAAGTATTGCTTTATGTTTACGTGATAGTGCAAATTTCTCGGGAAAGCATTTCACATCCTTCAGCAGTCTGCATGAGCTAGCCGAAGGAAGACGGAAAGGCCGCCCCCCCGTATTACCGGAAGTCCACAGAGCTGGGCTGCAGGTCCACCTCAGCCCAGGACTTGCTTTCATGTAACCTCACTTCTCTGACTTGTAGAAGGAGGTACTTGAACTAAACAGTCTTTAGGTGACCATGAAGGTCTTCTATTCTTTCATTCTTTCCTCGTGGTATATCACATCTTTGAAAGTATAATAAATATTGATTTCCCACCTCACTGCCAGACTCTTTAATGCATGTTGTTATGACAGAGGGCAAAGTAAGCACACTCTTCATTTTACATCTTTGCAATATAAATTCTTGATGAATGAGCCCTTGAAAAGGTTTTATTTTCCACATTTACTTCTGTGTTTTCCAAATATGTACACCCACCTAAACTCAAGGAACCAATATATTGAATAAGTGTACGCTCATTTCCTTGGATACATTCACATGATCAAATAACTTAATCCCAGCTTAGTCTGAGTTTTCTTATACAACTCTATAGTTCCGTAGGAAAATTCAAATGAGGTGCAAGGGGCCAGGCCGGTCTGTGGCCCAAGAACATGTTGACGATCTGAGAAGCAGGTTTTCTAAGGCAACTTCAATGTAGGTAACAACCCTGAGACCTCAGTTGTCCACGGGGCCACCAGAATTTAAACTCCTGGAAACACCTCTAGAGTTGTAGTTCAATTACTGACAAAATCTAGGTGTTAAGAAACATTTAATAAAAAGTACACCTTTTCTTCATAATTACTCCTATGAGGTAAAGAAGAAAAATAAATAAATAAACCCGTTGTGCAAAATCGTCAGATTAAAAACTCCAGTACTTCTCAGGAAAATGGAGCTGGATGCACAAGACACGAGGATGTCATCAATAACAAATAGAAAATGATAGAAACCAAATGAAAGCAGTACAGCTAACACGTGTGAAATGGTTACAATTTCCATAAATACGGCACTTGACTTTGAAAAAGCACTGGGCTTTGTAGGAGTGCTAATGAGAAGGGGTGTAACTTTGAATTATCATGAAGTATTGGAAGGAGGGTTATCTGAAAATGCAGGGAAAGTTGATACAAGATGTATAAATGGAACGTGGCTCACAGCACAACTGCGAACTGAGGTAGCTGGTAGATGCTTGAGTGTGAGCTGGCTTCATGGGTTTGTGGCCAGTTTGCAGTCACATGGGCCCAGGCTTATAGAGGTAGCATGACTTGTTTAATGCCCTGCTGTGGCCACCTTGAAATTCTCAATAATTTTGGAGTTAGGAATCTCAAATTTACATTTTTCTCTGGGTCTGGAAAATTATGTAGTCTGCCCACGTTTGAGGTACAGGTGTGTGCAGGTGTTTGCCTATGAATTTAGTGTATTTTTACAAGGGTACCATTTCAGCCAGGTGCAGCTTTCTACATTAAAGTCAGTGCTTCTAGTAAATGCAATTGTGTATATGCAAACGCCACATTCTCATTATGTCAAATTTCTCCCTGAAACACCAATCAGGTGGGAATGAAAAAAATAACCATGTTTTCAAAACAAGCATTAAATACAGTCAGAGGAACTGACTGTATTTAAATTTTGGGAAAATGTTACTGATCTGAGGTCAAGTGAAGGAGACAGGGATCCTAGAATAAAGGAAGCCATTCATTCCCTATACACTCAGGCCTGTCTCACCAAGTTCCTCATTCGCCCACGAAGGGTAACGATTTTTTTTAGCTTCCCAGACTCCAGAATGGCTAGATCATGAGGAGGACAAGTGAGGGAGGACCTTTCCCACCTGGAACGGAGCCCAGGCAGGACAGGAGGCAACCAGCCTACCGGGCTTGACACCGGGAAACAAGAAAGCAGGAAGAAATCTTCCAAAGCGAAAGAGGAGAAGGCCATCGGTCAAGGAATTGGTGGTTGGAAGACCTGGGAACACAGCAGAGGTGGGACCCAGCCCCCCAGCACAGGGCTTCCTAGTCCAGGAGGATTTTAGAGGGTAAGAGGGTTCCCCTTTTCCATGGACAGTAGCTGAGCTAGGAAAGCACTATTTAATTATTGTTTTATAACCCTCAGGTTGATGATGCAGATATCATAGCCCTACTTTGAAATTTACAGTCTTTAGTGGAAAACAGGGAAGAAATGAAGGCCAGAAGATTAACTTGTATCTGGTTTGCCACAGAAGATACGGTACACATTTTTTTTAAATTACATTTTCCCCACTGTATATGGTTTCAGTGAAATAATAAAAGTATAGTTGAATACCGGTAAATGATATTTTTATAGTCCTCCTAAAATTTTCACCTAGTGTACTTTATATTTTTACAGAAAAAACAAAATTCTGAGCAGAACATTTAAGTTATTTAACTATAAACCACAAAGGGCAAATCGAGTTATAGAAAACATTCTGCCAAACTCACTTTCCCCTCAAGCTTCAGTCTCCTTCCATCTACGTGTTATTTAACTCCTTAAATTCTATCACATCATCTCAGTCCCAGGATTAAATTTTCACTCTGGAAACCCCTAGCTTTCAGTTATACTTTATGAATAGGTTTATCTCCCCTTGTCTATAGACAAGTCTTAGTGCTTGGTTTGTTTAAAAGCACTCCTTTGTGAGGTAACAGTTACTGATGTGTTGATTTACATCTTTTGCTAAGCCCTTCATGGGGAAGTTTGGCTGGTTTTCTACACATCTGGTTATCAGGTGCTATTAAGAGGCTCATTACCATAATTTATTATTTATGTGAGTGTGACTTTACACATGTGTTTTTTTCTCTAAGTGCTACACACCTGCTATTTTGTTTTGTTTTCTTCTTTATGAAAGATTACTTTTGTACTTTTAGAGGGAAATCAGGAGGGTGCTGGTTTTTGTCCTCCTTCATTAATCTTGCATTTTCATTCACAACGAAATAGCTCCTAGTCCTTCTGGTGTGAAACCAAGTTCAAGATAACACAGATTGAAATCAAGACATACAAAGCCGTCCTTTTGAAATGAAAATGTCCTCCAGTTACACTAGAGTCTCCTCAAGCTCACAGTGTTTCCAAGGTACTTTAAAATGAGGCAATCTGCTTTTTCCCATGAGATGTATTGTTTTAAGAGAGCTCGTCATATTCACTCCGTTGCATGTTATTGGGTCTCCCATTAGCTCATCCACTGCCAGCTCTCGGATCACACAAGGCCAACGGGAGAAAAGTCACTGTATTGGCAATCTCCCACATTCATGCTCAGAGAAGTTATAAGTATGTCTGGAAGACAGTAGAGAGGAAAAGAGGAATAAAGACATTAAATATGTTGTACTCAGGCACTAACTCAAGAAAAATATTAAATGTGAGAATGTAGTTCTTCTAATAAATATTAATAAAAAGCCTCAGCCATTGGGGATGGGGCTCAAAGCAGCGAGGCAGGTCATTCAGAAAAATCATGTAGCATTCTGGTCTCTGATTAGAGACGGGTGAAAGTGTGTGTGTGTGTGTGTGTGTGTGTGCGTGTGTGTGTGTGTGGAGAGAGAGAGACTGAATTTCATTCTGTATCTCTTTAGCATATACCTTATCAAATTTCTGCTTCCAGAACCCCTGTGCAATTTTACTCACCCTTTCTATAGCTTCTCATCTCTTGCCAATAAAGTGATAGTCATTAGAGCCCTCACTTTGTGAGAGGTTAAACATTAAGGCCCCAGCTGGTGTAACTCAGTGGATTGAGCGTAGGTCTGTGAACCAAAGGGTTGCTGGTTCAATTCCCCAGTCAGGGTACATGCCTGGGTTATGGTCCAGGTCCCCAGTAGGGGGCATGCGAGAGGTAACCACGCACTGATGTTTCTCTCCCTCTGTTTCTCCCTCGCTTCCCCCTGTCTAAAACTAAAATAAATAAAATCTTTTAAAAATTCAATTTAAAAAAACTTAAAAAATAAACCAACATTAAGAACCTTAGCACAATGCCTAGTATATGGTAAGTTCTCAATAAATATTAGTGATTAATATCGCTTTAACTATTTGTGCGTTCTGTTACAGTGTGATATGTGCAACTGGGTGACACCAGCAGGAAGTGTGTACAAACATGTAACTTAGTTCCAGAGTTTGACAAGGTATCTCATCCTGAGGTGGGTCACAGTTATCAAAGTATTCATTTCATTAAGTCTGGTGCTGTCTTTTGGGAAAGCTTACAGTGTTTTTCCCATTGGAAGTCCGGTAAGAATTACATGGGGATCTTATTAAACAAGATTCCGAGTCCTCCACCCAGAATATTCTGATTTGGTAGGTTTGGGGTGTGTGCAAGGATTCTCATTTTGGGGGACACACCCCAGTTATATTAACTATCAACCAAGTTTGGGAAACATGACTATCATCACATTTCATAAGGGATTCTCCTGTTCTATGAGTTTATTGTTATAAAATTTAAGGAATGTGTCAAAGAATGTGTCTGAGAGTAGGATTCAGAAAATATTCCATGTAACCCTACTTTCCCAGCCTCCTTTGTGTTCAGGTGAAGGCCATATCATTAATTCTGGCCAATGGCTGTGAGTGAGTTGCCATAGATCACTTTTAGGCCACTACTGTGAAATATTCAGGTGTCCCCCATTGCTCTCTTCCCTTCTCGAGCAATACCACAGCACTGACGGGGCCACTGGCAGTCTGATTCTGGAGAAATTACGCAGAGCCACAGCCAACCTCGCCCTGTTCCCCCGGACCCCTCCTACTCATGGAGCATAAGCAAGAAATAAATCTTTGTTAAGATTAATCACCATTGAATGGAGCCTGAAAGAGAGCACTAGGCACAAGGAATCCAACGACTCGATGAAAACTTATTGATCAAACACGGGGAAAATGGACCATAGAGGAGTACACCCCAGTGAGATGAGAAACAATACTGACTCATCCAAAGAGGTGAGGGATGGGCAACTGTCTGCAAAACATGAAGAAAAGATTTAAGAGGGGAGGAGAGGGACGCAAATGGGGACACTAGTTAATTCTAAGGAAAATAGCTACGAACCCACTCACAGCACTCAGACCAACCCTTTACTCATCAAAAGGATTTCTGCTTTGAGTAATCAACAGTTGTTTTGGAAAACCACAATAACATGAAGAACCTACTGGATTTTTAGAATTTGAATGGATGTCTGGTTTCCAGAGAACAGCTTCAAATATTTAAGCTGCTAACATTAGACCAACAATGAACTTAATGGTAATTGAAAACATCTTTTCAATAAATAAAAACACATTTTGCACACTTTATTTTAAAACGTTTACTCATGACTTATACAAACGCAGATGTGGTTTTGAGACATTCTATAGCTTAAGAAATGGAACTTGATGGGAAAGAAAAATACCAAAGAGGAAATGAACCGATATGATTTAAAGTGTGATATTATTACCATCGTAAAGTATGTCGGCCACAGCTGCCTAGAGTAGAACTTTACTTGATTGAAAGCCAAACAAGGCCACTGAATTATTTTCAGTTCATTATGAGTTAGCCATGTAATGCAATGAGAACAATGTGTTAATCAGTCAACATTGACTCGATGGTAACAATTAAAAAGGTTCGTTTTTATCCTGCTGGGCAAAGGGTATCTCAGCAATGGGATATGAACGTAATATATTTTGCTAGAGAAAAGTCATATAAACTGATTTAAGAAATCTCAAAAAGATGCAAAGCCTTACTATGTAAGAGATTCTATGCAAAAGTTCATGCTTTAATACAGGTGAAACAGTGTTCTAAATGGAATGAAAAATCAGCAGCTTAGAAAATCTTTAAGTGTAGGATTCATACCTTATATAGAAGTAAACATCTGCTCAATATCATAGATATAATGAAAATAGATAATTGAGCAATCATATCAAACAATGCCATATTCAAGTCTTATATCAAAAGAAAATATACTGTTCTATTATGAGAGCATAAAATATAAAAATAAATTTTAATAAAAAACACATGCATAGGGACACACATACATGGCAAAATTGTTCTGTATTTATAACCAAAAGATACAAGCATTATAAAATTGGAAGATAGAGTTCTATAAAAACATGTAAGAAACATAGACTTTTCCTTAGTTCTATAATTATCTACTATGTGAATTCAGTTTCAGAGCTGTGAAACTAAAGTTTTGTTTGCTTTTAAAATAACTCATATAGTCAATGTTTAAAGCAATAGAGGAAAAACAGAAAGTATGATGACTTAGCCATATATTTGGTGCATTTAAGCAGTTCCTAAGATGGAATATCTCAATTGAACTCATACCTGCAGTGCAAGCTCTACATGTTACCCTATGACAACATAACCTAAAACAGTCATCTTTCAAAAGGATGCAACATGTGTAATTAATGGCTTGTTACTACTTAAATACATCAATCTTTGTATACCTTCATTTAAAAAAATACCCTGATGTTTTCCAGTTTTTCGTGCTAGTACTGAAACATTTTCATAAAATCCTAGTATAGTTAATAAAATTATCTGAAGCATGAAACACTTGCCAAGTCTTTTGAAGACTGAAACAGACACAGAACATGGTGCCAGGAGTGGGTCCTCAGCCCCCTCCTAGCCAAAGGGTAATGAGAGGCGGACGGGCTTAGGAGGCCCCTCGGACATCTGTTTTGCTAAGCCCTTCCTTTAAAGCCTTGATCTCTGCCTCCCTAATTACACGTTTTATCAAAGTACTTTTGCTTTTCTTTCTTAAGCCCTATACAATGGAGGTGATTCTGACCGAGATTGTATGTGAGGCTCATTGATTCCATTAAGAAATTCCTACCAGGGCAAAATTGGGCGGTACAATCCCTGATTTAATTTATATTACTTCTTGTAATAAATGTATTAAACTATGACTTTTCTAGCCAAATGCCAATCATGTGTATTGATTTTACTAAGCTATACACGGCATATGTATACACATATATTCATAATATATACGGGGTGGGCAAATGTAGGTTTACAGTTGTTCATAAGGAAAACAATATAATAATTAATACATAATAATGAAAGAATCAGCTGTTTTGCATACCCATAACTGTAAACCTAGTTTTCCCCATACTGTATGTAGATATTTATACATATATACATGTGTATATATAATATTAGATCCTATGTTCAATGAAATGAGAAAAATTTGGTGATTATGTAAATAAATCAAAGTAAGTAATTTATAAATATCATTCAACTATTAGATAAAAAAAGGTATATGTTAACTTTTCCACTATATACACACACACACTCTCTCTCTCAATAGATAGGTGGGCAGACAGATGTGTGTGTGTGTGTGTGTGTGTGTGTGTGTGTGTGTGTTCTTTTGCTTTTTTTCTCCCTAGGGTACCAGACTAAGATTAAAATTTTTGTGTAAAGTAGAAATCTCATTTCAACACTAAATGGGCATTAAGTGGTTTCCTATGTTTAATTATAATAATATAAAAATATATGTAAAGAATAAGACACCTCATTTTAGAAAGAATATCATTTATTAATTTGGAATACATAGATTCTCATGGAATCTGCAATAACCATGTACATTTATAGTAAATGTACATGGTTATTTTAAGTCATTCTCTTTTATGATTTCTCTTCCTAGAATAATTTACCTGGAAAGAAAATGACCCATAAGAATAGCCTGGAATGTTCTTTTCCAACTCCCATAAATGCTGTCTGGGTACAGAAATACATTGAGACAAGGGTTCCCCAAGATCTGAGCTCCATTTTCTTACACAGAAAATGAGAGGATTAAACTCGGGGATCTTCAGGTGGCACTGCAGAGCCTGAAGGTCAGCTCACGTGTGTCCGAGGCACCCCTCGTGGGCCTGAGAAGGTTGCTGAGCCTGCCAGTGCTGCTCTTTATCTTCCTTAAGTTATGTTCTCCCCTTTCCTTCTTTTCAAGTCTTATTTATTGAGCACTGCCTCGAGCCAGACACTTTTCCAGCTGCCGAGGACACTCTGCTGGCTAAGGTAGACCAACACCCCCCCACGGTGCTTGTTTTGAAAAGGTTTACATAGCTAAGAAAGCCCCTAGACCATACACCTCATCTTCCTTCTAACTCTAAAATGCCTTTAAGTAAAAAGTTGAGTCGCAATTATTTAGCGAACCATTATAAACAGTCAAGCTTCATCGCTAAGATTTTCAAAAGAATGTTTTTTACCCTTCACGTTTTCCTCCCATCCACCCTCAATGTGCTCTTCTGATGTGGCTTGCGTGTGACGTTCATTTTGGTATGGCTTTTAAACAGTTCTCATTCTCAGTGTAGGATTATTATATTTTTTTAAGTAATGCAATTTAAAGAGAGTTAAAACTTTCAATCCATCTTGGGGAGGAAAAAAACCAAACTTTAACTATGGAAGTTGACAATGATGTGTTATTTCCTTTTGGTTAAGTGATCACACACTAGAGAATAATCACAGGTATTTTAATAAAGTTAATAATTACTTATGATTCAAAAAATAGGGAGCAAGTTAATGGTGCTGAAAGTTCATGAGTAGTCCTACATACCTCATAAACGTGTTCTCAGATTGGTTGTGGGAATTGTGGTTTGTGTTTCTTTAATCTCTGGGTATTCATAAAATGGTATATTAAGGGCACACTTGTTATTTCAAGAAATGACTGATATATTATGGAGTATGGTTCCTGCCCATTCATTCCCTAGTTATATTTGAAGAATCCATCTAACATTGGATATTAACAAGGAGCACTTTTTCTTACCCTCTGTAATCTGTTTCTTGGAATCTTGCAACTTGGGGAAATATCTAATCAGAATCTTAACCATTGAAACTAAGTTGATTTTTCTACCAAAGAGGGTTTCCTCCCAATGTAGTTTTAGGTGATTGTTTCTGTTTTTAAAAAAATGGACTGTTATCAGTAACATGATGACACATACTGCAAGATATAAACAACTTCTACCAGGTTAATAAAAACAACTGATTTTATCATTGTTCACCTCTGCTAAATCTCATTAAAGTGTTCAATATGCTGTTTTCACCCTCAAACTCATTTCATTCTCCTGATTCAGAATTTATATTCTAGATTACAAAACTCAAATTATTATTATTAATTTATTTAGAATAAGCCAATTAGCTGCATTTGTGCTTTGAAAAGGAAATGAGAATAGAACAGCTTTTATGACAGGAATTTTAGTACGAATTCTTACCTATTTCACAAAACAAAGTAAAACTTAAGAAGGCGAAAGAGAAAAACTGCTTAGATAATAAAAAGCAATTAAAATCCATGGTACGTTTTTGCAAGCACACACATGCACGTGTGTTTATACCGAGAGGACCCTTTGCGAACACCCAGGTGGGTCCGCCCAGAAATCCGGATGTGGCTGCCTTCCAATTTCCTTTCATTTAGTCACTATTTATTGAGCATTTGCTATGTACCAGATGCAACACAGCGCCTATGTTACCTCAGTCATTACAACAGTCAGATGAGGTATTTTCATTCTCTTTTTTTTGTTGTTTTATAATTGAGGATTAGATTTGATAAATAAACAGGCTTGGAGAGAAAGCTGAGGGACACAAGAAACCAGGGCTGTCTTTGTACTCAGGACATCTCTCTGTTAACAGTCCCACATCACACAGGATGCCCTGCACATGCATGGATTGAGGTCCTTGTACATAAAATGTTCTAGACATTTCAGGGGAACCACCATCTGGTAAACAGTGAAGTTTTCTTTTTTAGGGGAATTGCATTGGATGGCCGGTGTCTACATAAGAGCTTTTGTGTGGCTACGGCTCCAACAGCCCATAAACAACACAACGGTTGGGGGAGAGAGAAAGGCACTGAAGGTGTGGTGGATGCAAGAACTGCCTGTCATCGATTACCTTTTTCATTAAATGCCTTATAGAGAATGGGATTTTAAAAAAAGCATGGCACTAATCTTCTCAACCAAAGGGACCAATACAAAATTCAACAGATGTTTTAATTCAAAATTTCTCAACAGGGTTAAGTACTTCTCTGGCAGGATGAGATGCCAACAGAGAACATTCATTCATGATAATTTTCAGGCTATTTGATAATTCACATGATAGTTTTTTGTAAACAAAATGACTCTTGGTAGTTTGGAAGAAAATCTTGATGGGGTTAAATTCTAGGAAGCATATTGAGCAGATTCCAACGTGGGGAGTTTTCATTAGCCTACATGGGTTTCTCAAGAAATGAAGTTTTAAAAACACTTTTAAAGTAAATAAAAATTGTAAAATACTATTAAACAGCTGAATCTGTGTTCTTTTCTCAGCCAGACTCTGTGAATAGAAATGTAAAAAGAATTGGAGCCCTTATTCACGCCACTGATATCATGATGGATAACACATTATTAAATTGCGGATGGTGAAATAATGAAGCCACTGTATGCATAAAAAACAGATCATCAAGCCAAATATATATTCGCAGTGAATAGGAAAATGATGAGCAAGATAAGGAAAAACAAAACAAATATGACAAGATTTTTCACCCTGTTTAGGAAAATTTTCTGTCTTTAGTAGCTATTTTAATTTTGTATACAAAATGTGCCATGGTTCAATAGACACATTTTTCTTTATTTTTAATATTTTACTGAGAAGTATTCTACAGCACTCTTTTCTTTAGGGTAAATAATTAAGGGATGAAAACAAACAATTATGTTCTCTTTAAAAAATAAATTGTGGATTGACTGATGTTTTTCCTTCCTTATTTGGGGACACAGATGCAATCATAATACTGATGGTAAGTACAGCTCACATGGACTGAGGGCTTATGCTTTCCTCGTCTCTTCATTTAATCCTCACCGCAGCCTGAGAAGCCAGTTACTATTAGTATGCTCAACTTGAAGATGAGAAAACAGAGGTACATGAAAATTACATAATTTGCCCATGTAAATGGTAGGGGAGTTTATACCCAGACTTCTGAGCCCATGTCCTGAAGTACTTGGAAATACTGACTGTATTCATTTTATTTAAATCATTTGGGGATACATATATCATATTCTGGACAGATATTTAGAAAGTCTCTAACTGTGTATTCTACATTTTCTGAGTTATTACATTGTACTTCAATTTTAAAATACTTTCTGAAAAATAACGCAGTCATTCACTGTGTCTAAGACAATACCATTTATGTTAACATGGTAGTAGTGAATATTGAAGTTCTGACATACTTTGATAATTTGCTATCTAATCAAAAAACATTTGAGGAGGGAGCAAAGTCTATTACGCCTTTGCGTACATAAATGTACAATGAGACTGACAGCTTTATAGTATCTGGGGGTTGTAGCCACAATAACTGCCAAATCAGATTGATGGGCGATCTCATCAATGGCTCATCAATTGTTCCAAATTGACTAGAACCCAGGCAATTTCTACATTTTATAGGCCACAGTGAAAAGAAACATCATTTTTGTGTTCTACTACAGATGAAGTGGTAAAGCCTACATTTTAAGGGACAAATGGCCCTCAATGAAGTTAGATCCAGGGGTGTGGAAACCCAAAACACAAAAGTGGAAAAGTGTGTGGTTAACAAATCCCCTCCGCTAAACGCCTTATGCAAGAAGAGACTCAGAGGGATGGTTTCTGAGGTGGAGCAAGAAGGTTTATAGAGTGAACTCCTGGAGGAGCAATGACAGAGCCATTAATATAGAAAGACAGTGAAAATACTGACCAACAATTTGAAAACCAATGATACCAGTGGCCTCTGTGTGTGTGTGTGTGCTCATCTGTCGTAGGCAGAGATGGATAAAAAGAGATCACTGATATATCAAAGCTTCGTATAAAGCATCTTAAAACAAGTCACTGCATGAGAGAATATGTATTTTCAATATTCAGACGACTTGGTCTCAATCTGATAAACCCCTCTGTCTCCTACCTAGGGCCCCGACTCCCCAACCTTCAGCTCTAATAACCCATGGAAATCACAGAGCCTAGTTTCAGGTACAAAGGAAGAATTTCATGTACAGGACCTGACTTGAGTGTTGCTGTTTTACTTCTATCCTTATGCAAAATTTGCAGTTCTCAAATATCGCAGACTGAGCCCAGGGTGGGGTGAGTGGTTGGGAAGGATTAAGGACCGAACCCAGAAAGAATACGTGTCTTTGGGCCATAGTTTTGCCATGTCTCCTTCCTTCTCCTCTCCTTCAGCTATCAAAGGCAGCTTCTTTGAAAGGCATTGCTACCAAACATACGTGAAAGAGCAGGTGAGGTTTCAAGAGGATGTCTATATCCCACAACTGACAGGTCTCGCCTGAAAGACAAAGCAGCTGGCATAATTTCCAGAATTATGACCAATTCAGGGTGTGTCAGACCTGGGTATCCTGGCAGGCTTCCCTTACCCTTCTTGCCTTCAACCTCTCCAAATATTTCCATTGAAAAAGGTGCCGTCAAACTCTCAACCGAGTTCAGCCCATGCGCACACAGAAGCGCACCCTTTGTATCCAACAATTGAATGAGTGATGGAAAAAGGCATTGCTCTGCTGCTCCTTGAAAATGAATGCACTCTCCATCAGAAAGAAAAAAACTTTTCTTGACTACATTCTCAGCATTTTTGCACTTCCTAATTTACCCCTGGTTTAGAGCAGAGAGACTTGGATACTCTGCCCCTCTAGTTTAACTTCTAAATTTCTGGTAAATTCTTATTACTGTGGGATTGTCACAAACCATGCAGTCAAATGCCACAGTAAGTGTTCTGTAATCTAGCTATTTCTATAGTAAAGAATCTACAGCAACATAATTTACGTTATGCTTTAAACCGCTGTCATTGGACACTGTGTTAAATTTTGAAGATGATGTTTTACAGCTACTCTAGCATGTGTCACTTTTAAAAATGATAAGTATGATCTCACTCACATGTGGAATCTAATGAACAAAATAAACCGATGAACAAACTAAAACCAGAGGCATGGACACATGGAACAGACTGACAGATCTCAGAGGGGAAGGAGGTGGGGGGCAGGCAACTGGAAAAGTTTAACCAAAAAACACATATGCATATCCATGGACACAGACAACAATACGGTTGTGGTGGGGTCGGGGGCAGAGGCTGGGAGGCAAAGGAGGTGAAAAGGGGGGACATCTGCAACAGTGTCAACATTAAAATATAGTGAAAAGAGAAAATTTAAAAGATAAGTGCGAGTTCAATTTCATTAACTATCTTGCTTATCAATAACTAAATCTGCCCCATGTAATCTTACAGGGAATAAATCTAAATATTCTTGTCAGAAATTAACTTATTCTTATAGTTAGTTTTACATAATTATTTAATTATAATTAAAAACATATGATATGATTTTATTATTCTTAAGAATAAACAGAAAAACAAGGTTACCTACAAGCTAGAAATTTCCACTAAAGGAGAGAAATAAAAAATAACTTTTAAAGAAACAGCGCTACTTCATTCTATATATTTGATGATCTACTTTATTGGTTAGAATGTGGTTTTTATTTTAGCAACAAACGACACAGCCTCATCCTAATTTTGATGATCATGGATTAAACTGGAGCACCCATAATACTTTAGAACTTTCAAAGCATTTTAAATTTTCCCCAGAAGGCTAAAATGATCTGTGGGTTTGTATTGAGTGCTTTAAAGATAAAATATATCTGTGGTTTTAATATGGGAAGTTTGAAAGAAAATATAGTTCTTTTCTTCTTAACTGTTAGGTGATATATACTTGGTCGACTTCTTCGATGGAAGGCACTGTAATCATTGAAGGTGCTAAAAAAAGGGGCTAGATTTCACCCAGTTTCATTAGGCTACAACGTAGATATAAACCAGGTGTCAGAGTGGTAACCATTGCACTACCACCTTCTCCAGTAAGAGGTCAGTGCCATTGTCTGAATCTTACCATTGGTTTAATCTCAAGAATTAAGCCAGAATTTTACCCTGTGGAAAACTGTTCCAAAGTATGCCCTGTGAAAAGCGCTTGATTAAGTACATTCACGACAATATACTTGACACGCTAGTGGGTTCGAAGAAAGACAATTCTGGCTTCGTCTCCTTAAGCTAATGGGCTAATGTGAAGTTAGCTAAGCACATCAACAACGGTAATAAAACACACGATGCCAGAAGTGATTCAAGAAGAAAAGCTCCAAATGCCATAGGGGAACGTCAAAGAAATAAAAGAAAAAGTACAGGGTGGAGCAAAAGTAGGTTTACAGTTGTTCAGATGGAAAAATAATACAATAATTAATTAATAACAATGTAAGAATAAACTGTGTTTCACGTACCCACAACTATAAACCTACTTCGCCCCACCCTGTATACAGGGGATACCAAACAGGACTCTATGGAGAAGGCAGAACATGAACTGGACTGAGAAAGGAACTAGGACGTTGACAAGGGCTCGAGGGAGCTAACACTGCGGCTGAAGTGCCTATAAAGCACGGGTGGGAAACACGAGCACGAGCCAGTGATGGGGTGGGAGGTGTGGTTTAAGAGGAGCCTGAGGTCACACAGACCGGAAGTGATTAGGGCTGTGAAATCTGAACACTGTGCAAGCCACAGAGCAAGGCACTGTGGGCTCCAAAGGGAGTGCCACTGGCTGCCTGGGGGCCTCTCCTATTCGGACAGGCATTGAACCTTTCCGCCACCGTCACGTCTATCCTGGCACGCCGCTCCCTAGGGATTTACCCACCGCCCGTTCAACGCATACTCAGTAACTATGGGGTGTCGCCCACGCTGCAGGAGAGCCAGGGAGGAAAACTGTCCATCCCGGTGAGAACCTGCAGGAGGGTTTGCGGCAAAGCCCCTCCAAGTCGTCTGCGATTCAAAGGCCGGGTGAGCTTCGGCACAGCGCCAGAACACAGTAGCCTCTCAGTAAACAGCGTGCAAACTCCCCACCTGAAAAGTGCTGGTGTCGGGATCCAGGGAAGAAAATAAAAGTAGGAAAGGCAGCATTCTCATGACTCTTTATAACATTTGAATCACTTTTCAACAATAGCTAAATTCATTAAATATGACCATTAGTCCTAAAATATTTTTCTAGTAACTGACAGCTGACTTTCCCCACTGAGGTGTTTTCGATATGGTTATTTTAGTTCCAGGTACAAGTTTTGAACAGCAACAAAAATACACACACTCGGGGACACGCTCATAGAAAAGCAGACATTTTGTTTAGGTCTCTTATCCAAGGAAGACTTTATGGCACAGACATAGAAAATTTCAAGAAGCTCTATTGGTATAAGAGTAAGACACTGCTTAATAATTAATTCAGACTATATCATGGATTCCTAGGTCATTCAGTCTCAGGAGATACTATAAACATATCTTTCACTGCTTAGTTCTTTTTTTTCCCCTTAAACTGTTAGAAAATGAAAAGGAAGTCCAGTAGACACTATTAGATTACCTGTTTCGAAAAATAAATTCTATTTTGATTCAAGAGCTATGAAAAATAAAAGCTGTGCCAAGATATGAGGACAAATCTCCAATGTGTTCAGAATCTGACATTTGATTTGTTTGGAAAATGGATCATTTAGAGAATTAAGAGCTGGCTTAATAGGAATGTAAGTTCAGAGTTAATATACATATTTTTTAACAGAGAAGCCGCAGGTAGATCACCAAAGAAACTATTAAGGAACTGTGATCTATTAGATTACATGTAATAGGTGTAACAAGGTACATCTAGACTAACTTCAAAACAAATAAATTAATTATCACTTACATTGAATCATTGTCCTGTGTCAAACTGAATATTTCCAGTTACATCATTCCATAACTTCAAAGGGTAACCTATTTCATCATTCAAGAGCTCAACTACTTTGTGTGTTTGCCCTAAGGTTAATTTCAGTGTGCTTCTCATTCACTGCCACATATTTAACCTAGATGTGGGGTAACCGTATAACTTCTTATCCAAACAGGAACACTTTTATCATTTAAAAGCTGATTGCTAATTACACAGACATAAACCAGGGCTGTCTAGGGAGACCGGCGCATGTGACCACCCGCTTTAGCTGGACCTCGCGAATACCAAACACTGATTCCTTTGGGCTTCCGCATGAGCAGCCTTGGAATATTTGAAATCTTATAGCCATGTGCCTTCTCCTCACCCATCCATGCAACAGTTTTCAGTGAAGGTCTATGATGCCCTGCACATAGTGTGACAGGAAGTGGACTCCAATGGAATCCATTGCCCCAGCAGGTCACGTTCTATTTTACTGATGTTTTTATTAAAATAAGTTGCCAGTACAAGATGACGTATTCCTATTATGGCCTGATGAGTGTAAAGTGAAATTTGACACCCTATGAGCTAATGGTAACAGCTAATTATACCTAATATTGTGTGTGTGTGTGTGTGTGTGTGTGTGTGTGTATCAGGCATTGTCTTAAGCTCTCTGTATAACTGTACTCATATCTATCTATTTATCTAATTATAATTTTATAAATATATATACATATGTATCTACATGTATATATGTAGAGGGCAGAAGAGGGAAAGAAAGTTGCATCATCATTTTTTTCCTTTATGACTTTCAACAAGATAAGCTTTCACTGCCTCAGTTGTCTCATCTGTAAAAGAAAGGGATAATCACAGGTCTAAGAGGATTACAGGTATACCTTGGAAATAGTTCATGTTAGGTTCCAGCCCACTGCAGTGAAGCAAGTATCACAATAAAGTGAGTTGTAATCCTTCTGTTGGGTTGCCTTTAATTTGTAAAAAACAAAACATTTGCAAAGTGCAATAAATTGGAGCACAATAAAATGAGGTTTGACTATATAATATGTGTAGGTATATGTGTGTGTGTATCTATGTGTTCTCTCCCTCTCTCCCTCTCCCCCACCCCTACATTCTTTCAATCAATAAACATTTATCGCACACCCCCAAGGGGCCAGAGTCTGTGCTCAAAGCTGGAAGCATGGTAGAAAAATGTATTCAAAACTCCTATCTGTAATATCCAGGTATTATACATATGCTTGAGAGACAATAACTATTTCTTTCATTTTTTCATTTTAGTCCAATAATACTCCAACTCAATCTTCTTTAAACCATTCGAATATGGAACACACTCCTGACCCCTGTTCAGGGCCATTTCCTGTAAGTGCAGTAGTTTCTCCCTGCCTGTGGGGCATTCCACGAGCCCCAGAAGGAGCCTGGAATCATGGGGAGGGACAAGCCCCACATACAGGGTGGGCGAGTAAGTTTTCAGTCGTGAGTACATGAAACGGAGTTTATTCTTGTATTGCTATTTATTAGATATTGTATTATATTCCACATGAACAACTATAAAGCTATTTTGCCCCCACCCTGTATACAGTTGTTTTTTTTTACTACATGATTTCTCTTTGGCCTATCTTAATAGCCAGCATCACTAATCTCATACTCTGGGGCCATTATTAAGTAAACTAGGGGCCGCTTGAATGCAATCATTGTGGTATGTCCCCAGTTGATCTGAAGAAGACGGTGACTAAGTGACTAACAAGTGGAAAGAGTGTAAAGCTTCGACACTGGACATCACTGGACAATGTGATGACTCATGTCACAGGCCTGACATTTTGGGGTGGCATGAGATTTCATCATGGAACTCAGAGCAGCACACAATTTAAAATGTGTGCACTGTTTATTTCTGAAAGTTTTCCTTTACTATTTTCAGGCTGCAGGTAACTGAAACCATGGAAAACAAACCCACAGGTAAGGAAGAAAGGCTGTAGTGGGGGCAGGACGGGGTGAGCCTCACAGGTTGTCATCCTCAGATTGTGTGCGTGTCTTGCAGGTGGGAGAACGTGCAGTCCCCCAGGGTGTTATGCTGAGTCTGGGGAAAGGCCTACAGAGGTTGGGGTAGAGAAGTAGTCATGGGACTGAGCAGATGCACATTCTTCACTGCAATTAGTGTATCTATCGAACAAAAAAGTCTATTAAAGGTCATATGAGATAACTTTGGTGTTAATCCACATGCAACCCAGGGTATCAGCACTTTTTTTCCCAAAGTTTTCATGATTCCATTTGAGTTTCTTGTGAGCAACTGACACTAAACTGACCTGTCTACACTTTACAGACTGTACTCCCTGCCCCTCTGTTTGAGTATCGAGAATTTTGTCTGTCTTTATTCTCCTGGCATTTCTGCTGTTTTTTTTTTCCAGCAAAGATTATGAGTAATGATTTTGCTGTCACGGCGGTTTATGTATGTTTTCATCTGAGCTCATAGATAAATGTATTAAGCGAGTCCATTGCTTTGCTTCTTCTCACCTCACCTACCTTTATTTTTCAAAAAATTGTCAGCTTTTGTATTTAGGTATAAAATAGCTCATTTCTCTTGTATAATAATTTCCATCTGTTAGCACTCAAGATATAACTTGTATGTGTGCGTGAACGTAAGCTCGAGAGTGAAGTGCAGTCCTGATTTTCTTAACCCTCTTCACAGTCAGTCTTATCTGACCGAGAGACAGAGGAGTGGCGGTTGAAGAGGACAGGTTCTGGCCAGAGACTGTGACTTCAGGAAAATGACTCCACTTCCCCAAGCCTCTGTTTTCTCATCTGTAAAACTGGGACGTAAGACGTGTCTAATGAAATGTTATGAAGATTATATGAGTTAACATATGGCAAGCTCTTAGAACAGGGCCTGACATATAAAAAGCACTAAATGTGTGAAAGCATCAAATATTTAAAGCAATTCATTGTAATTATAAGATGTGTGCCTGCACGTCTGAAAGTTTTCGGAGGCAGTGATGAAATGTGGCTGTGAAGAAAGAGTCCTGATTCAGGATTTTATAATGCCAGTGGAACATAACTGTCCACACAGGGTTACACGCTTGCACAGATTTAGTTACTTTTATGGGCATTTCTAGCATTTAGTGTAAGAACTATTAGAAATGGAAAATATGGACTGACTTGCATTTCTTGACATACACAATGTACTTAACAATATTCTTTGTATCTTTTTTTGGTAATAAGAAAATTATGGCACTTAAATAGTTTTTAAAAATAAAACAGTAAAAGAAATAGGCCACATGGATATTTAAGTATGACATTATATTATATACTTTGCATGATTTTATTATGACAAAAAAATTTATACAGAGACCGATGTATTTTTCACAAATGATTCTTTCCTCTCACTTCTCCTTAAGATTATATGTGAGTAATCATTTAAGTTTTCCAGTTTTCCTTATATGGCTTGTCAGAGTGGTTGCAGAAGAATAATCTGGAACATGACAGCACTCACAGAAATGGGACTTTCCTAGGGTCTTTTCACATTCAAGGTTAATGCCAAACTAATTATCTTCCCGCTGAAAATGGCGATGAGGGATAATCAGACTGTGATTCAGTCATCTTTAATACTTCAGAATAGTTCAGTAGTGGATCTCTGAAAATCACGTTTCCTAAATTCATATCAAAAACAGTATTTGTATGGGTTGATAAAAATTAAAACTGTTCTCCAGAGCCATTGTGGAGTTTTTTTTCCCTAATAATAAGAGTCTAGTTTTGCCTGAGAGCATGAAGACATCAGTTTTGAATATTTTATTCATCTCAAATAGCCTAGGAGTATAATCATGATTTCAATGGATTTCTATAGACAGAACAAGGTCTGACAATGTACCTTTTCCTTTCCAATTATAGTCTTTTAAATGAGGATACATTTGATTCTACAGAATATCTATTATGGGAGACTCATGCAGAAGCTATTAACATCTGCAAACCTTATACTCTCAGGATATAAAGCAAAACAGACCAAGAGGCCTTATTAATAAGTCACCCCAAAGAAAAAATTATGAAAAAAATGATGTTAGGTGGAATCCAGGAGCCGAGGAAATTCCAAAAAGCTGAAGTCTGGACAAAACTTTCAAAGTTCACTCTAGTAAGATTCCCCCATTACCAAGCTTTTTCACATCTCTTCCTTTTCCAAAAGGGCAAAAAGCCAGATACGTGAGTGTGTGTGTATACACACCTACATCCCTCAGTTATTTCACCTGCTGGAACGTTCTGACGGCGGGGCACCCAACTACACGCAGTAGGCACTCAATGAATAAATAACAGGTAAATCAACAAATCTCCAAATTTACCTGCAGCCTAATGAGAAGTGCAAATATCTTTAGACAGTAGGTGGTAAGATGATTTTATTTCAGGTGTTCTATAAGGCTTGTGATGAAGAAGCAAGGAGAGGAGATGAGAACTGAGTGTTTTCCTGCTGGTCGATCATACAGTGAAGTATTTGTTACCCAATGGATCGACTACTTGCCAATTTTGATATACGAGTAAAAAGTAAGTATTCAATCTACTTCATGGCTAAGTTTTACTTTTTGGAAGCTCCTTGTTTCATTCCAGTATTTCTTTCTAGTGATGACTATATTGGTTTGACACTAAGCTTCACTCCATTGTGCTATCTGACACATGGATGGAGACGCAATATTTTTTATCTATTTTATGTCAACCGCAGTTTACGTTCAGTAGCACCAGTTTCTGCACCAGTTTCCAGATGTATAGCAAAGTGGCCAGAAAACCATGCACCCTCCAGAGTGGTCCCCCCACTGCCCCCAGCTTCCACGTGGCCCCATACCCGGCTATCTCCACATCACTGACATCACTGACTATATTTCAAACATTCCTCGTCTCAAGAGTTAAGCAGTTTTGGGAGAAGGAATATATATATTTTTAAGGTAGAAATAGAAAAAGAAGGGTTGAACAAACCTGCCGGCGGCACATTTTTACCTCACGCCCTCACGGGCCTCGCTCCCGAGATCAACGCCCATTTCACAACCAGACCCTACTAATCTTCTGTACCTTCTTCCCTGAGCCTTTTTAAATAGGCCACGTCCCCCTCAGAGAGTTTAACGTAGAGTCCCGTTTAAAACCATGACCGTGCAGCTTCCCAGGGTGTAAGCCGAGAGGCGCCCAAGCCCATTTCCATCTCTTTCCACAGACATTTCAACAACTGCTTTGACTTGTGTCGAATTTACTTTTCTCTGAAACCTCAAATGTAAAATGTTAAGCCACATGCCACTCAGCATTAATTGCTTAGCATCGTATAATGCTCCTCAGCCAGACTGGATGCCCGGGGCCTAGAAGCTCCTGTGATCTGCGGTACTAGGAGTACCTGTGTTCCGTTTCTTCTCTCTGCCTAACCCAGTGCCAGATAAGTAACTGCACCCATTTAGGTTAATGCTTATTTATTCTAAGTTACTATGTTCAATCACACATGAAGTAAAAGATGGCTGCAGCATTCTTTTAAGAATGAGAAAAAAATAATTAAGAAATTTACCAAAAAGTGGCTTAAGGTGATACTTTCCAACAACCTGTCCCAGGAAGTTCAATCTTGTAAAGGTAGCTTTCAGGTAATTTCTTGCTAAAAGATACCTTAAAGAAACTTTGGAAGCATTCAGTGCAAACGAAATGAGCTAACCCTGTAGGTGAACTGAATTTGCAATGTGGTCATTCGTGAAATACTATCTTTTTCTTCAGTCCACCTTCCATTTCCTCTTCATCTGTTGATACTCTCATGGTTATTATTCTTAAGAAGTCTTAAAGTGATAAAAACGGGTGGTAAATATGCTGACATTTTAAATGAATCCACCACTCGCGTTGTCATTATTTTTGGTAGCCAAAGACTTTCACCGCCCAAGAGCAAAGGCCTTAGGAAGACAGGGCATCACTGCCTGCCCTACCTGGCCGGTGTGCTCTGCCGCTCCCTGTTCTCCCTACGCAGGCCATTTGTGAAGCTACGCTCTACGAGCTGCCATTGTAACGTTCAGAGATTTCAGACAGGGCCATGTAACGGTGGCTTCTTGAACTCATTCTTTTCCCCCATTTTTTTTTAGACAAATCACAAATGCAGGATCATCAAGAATGAGCAGAGTGTGTAGTGACTTCAATTCCAATGGGCTCTCAAAATGCTCTCAATTTCATGCTTCCCTGATCAGCTTTATTTATAAGAAAATAGATCTCTATGAGCAAACACTTGGACTTGATACGCTAAAAAATGTCAGCATTTTCATTTTGGGCCACTTGATAAAAATGCTGATGTCTCTATTTGTACCAATATTTGGGGAACAATCTAAGTGATGTCTCAAAAGGTAGCTTAAAATATGTATGTATGTGAAATAACTTGGGGGCTAATTTTCCCAAAATACATTCCTATTCAGCAAAGATCGCTAAAAGTTATCACAGAGCTTTACTGCATAATTACAAGACAATAATAATAAGTATACTCAAAGAAAATCATATTTGCTATCTTTCATGTTGCAGTGATAATTCTTTGTTATCAAAGATTTCTAAAGCTTTCAAAAAAATTTTAAAATATGTAAGTAGAAGTAGCAAAAGTAGAACTATTATAAATCCAGGTGCTAAGATCCAAGGACCCACAAATTTGATGATTTCAGAGTTTCCAATATTTAATCTTTATAAGTGAGGGAAAAAAATGGAAACTACGCCGGAAACAAAGTGACAGCAAGCTATTGACATCTACAGATTTTGAACCATTAAAATTCCATACTAATTTCATCCTGTCTTAATTAGCATTTATTTGCATTGGGTACGATATGAATGATTTGCTTTTTACAAGCTCAATGGAGGCAACGTGGGAAAATTTTTAAAAATGCGGCGCATAGAAGCCTTAGCTTGTTGGCTTTGAGCCTCATTTTCTTGCATCTCAAATGTAGGTTTAAAAATGCTATATCCAACCACGTGACATTATTGATTTGGTGAATCAACAGTGATCAAATATTAGCAATTTCATACGGTTCAACCTATATCTCACCCAGCGATCAAATGAGACAGTGTATTAGAAAGTGCTTATTAATTGGAAAGCCTAAGGGAAACACAAGGTGCGGCTGAAGCCGCGCACTTGAAGCCTGAAGCAGTGCATGCTCAGCCGCACTTTGGTGACGCCTCGTGGCGACTCATTCCCAGCGTCAGCTCCACTGCGCCAGGCAGTGCCCAGACATTGGTCAGATGTGATTCTGGGTGTGTCCGTGAGGATGTTTCTAGACGGTATTAACATTTGAATGGTAGAATGAGTACAGCAGACTGTCCTCCTTCACGTGCGTGGGACCCATCCAATCACTGGAAGGCCCTATTAGAACAAGAGGGCGGGCCTTCCTGCAGGAAGGTAAGAGGGAAAGCTTCCTGCCTAACTGCGGAGCTGCAACGTCGGTGTTTTCCCGCTGTGGGACCTGACCTGAAAAACTGGCTCTTCTTAGTTCCCAAGCCCACTGGCTTTCAGGGAGGAAATGAAGCCATCGCTCCATTGGTTTTCAGGCCTTCAGACTGAGGTCGTTGGCTCTCCTGGGTCTCCCACTTAGTGATCGGAGACCCTGGACCTTCTCAGTGTGTATTATCACTTGAGCCCACTTCTTATAATAACTCTATTTCTCTTTATATAGATGCATCCTGTTGACTGTGTTTCTCTGGAGAACCCTGAATAATTTGTCCCCGGGGCCTAAGAATTAACATTATGTTGGCCAAGACTGTTGGCCTGGCCTTGCCTTTAAAGAGCCAGGGAAGATATTCCTCTTGCAAGACACCTTTGCCAGCTCAAACACTAGCTCTTAGTAGGGCATCACTCAATATCCTCCCTAACTTATCCCATTCCACCTGCCTGACCAACGGTCTCAATAGCACTTGTTCTAATCTCCTTGGTCCCTAGTCCTTCTTTGCTCTGTATCTCATATCCACCTGCCTCTGGCCCTCCTGGGTCTTTGCAGCACCTGAACACTCTCCTAAGATGCTGGTCTTTGGTACTCATTACATGGTCTCCTCTATTGTTCTTCTTAATGAGGACCCTGCATTTAGGTCTCAGGTCTCTGACCCCACTCCCTGGCCTTGCCCGCTCTGAGGATTCAAAAGAGAATTTGGGAAAAAATTAGTTCTTGCTAGAGTTGAATCATGCAGTATCAACATGATGTCAGTAGTTCTTATCAGCCTTGGGTTAGAGCCTGGTTAAAAGAAGGTGGTCCACGGCATGCATAGATTCTCCATGTACCCAAAAGATTTTCATGAACAAATCAGTATCATAAATTATACAACCGTGAAGAATGATAACCACAAAGGTGTTAAAGGGTTGCAAAGCTTAAAGAAATTTACATTGAGCTGAAAGATAAAGTCTTCTTTGTAACTTCGATGATTTTCTATCAGTCACATCTACTTTTTGGTCTTATCTGTGAATAATCGTAACCATGTATGAACATCTCTTTAAAATAGTATTAGTAAGAATGATCTTTTAAAAAATGCTAGGCTTTATTTTTATCCCCCCAAATTGTACAATTTTAAAAACAGTCAATTCCTATAGTCTTTTATTCAAAATACTGTATTTAATAGAGGATGGAGTGTTACTTTTCAGGCACAACAAGTAGAATGATATTACTGGAATATATTAAAAAACACAATGCTACATATCTAGGAAGCTCTTATTCATTATCGCACTTCTTTAAAATATAAGCCTCTGCAGGAAAACTCCCTTTTCATGCAAAAGAAAACCATGTTACAGATAAATGAGAAAACTCCTGAGGTAAACATGTGAGGTTCTGCTTTCATTAGATAAGACGAACATGAAATGACTGTTTAGCTAATGTTTCTTTGCTAACAGCTTGGGTATTACACAAGGGCGCGCACAACTATTAACGGAAAACTCAGAGCTCCCCACCTACTACTTAGCGAACTCCCGTTTCTTTACTATAAATTACTAACTCTAGTATAATTGCAAATCTAAATAAATTCCCTGGTGATTAGATTACAGTCACAAATCCAAAAGGCTCCAGCACAATGTAGCTTTCTCTAGGAAAATTAATTATTCCAGTTCCAGGCAGTTCAATAGTCAAAATTCAGCGCCCAGCTGGCTAATGTGTACAGTCGAAGCATTTACCAGCAGGCTTCTGCGTTAGGAACAGCACGATTCCATTTTGCAGAAGAATGCTGCAAATGCTATGTATAAATGTCTCCCCCTCGAAGAGTCCTTGAGGCATAAGTGTTTATCCCCTGAAAGGTGCAGGCTAACTTGCTCCACATGATGTCATCAGGGTTCATTCTGAGAAAAGGAAACAAAAGGTGTCATGCATCCTGTACAAAGTAATGAGAAACAGGGATGCTAAAGTTTAGAATTTTTGCATTTTAGAATGCAAGAAATTTATTGATCAAAGGGTCAAACGGCCTCAGTCTTTATTTCCAAAACCGAGATTCTGAGAAGGTAAGTTAACTTTCTAATACTCTAACCATCAGAAACAGGTCTTGAATTATAAATCAGTATCCCTGAAATCAGCCTCATTTTGTAAGGTGAGAGTAACTCAAGCCCAGAAATGGACGGCTTTTTGAGAATTTACCAAAGTATATTATGATTTCCTGTTAAGTTGGATTAAAATTATTTGATGGATAAAATTTATGATTTGTAAAATATACATCAATAAAGCTTTTCAAAAATTAATGGGAAGGGTGGGTAGGTAGATGAACACATAAATGGATAACATATTTGTAAAGGGAGAACTACAGAAAATGTTAATGGAAGGACCTCAGGGGTTGGTTTAGAGGTATTCGCTGTAAATATTTTTTTAATTTTTCTGTAAGTTTGAAATTTTTCTTGATAAAACCTTGGGGAGGAATAAAAAGATAATTAGCATCATGTCTACAACATATTCTAAAAAATTCAGAAAAAAGTGTATCTGGGTGAAGGGCATAAAGGAACTCTTTATACTATTTTTGTAACTTTTCTGTAAATTTGAAGTTGTTTCAAAATAAAAAGTTAACGAGGGGGAAAGAGTTGGCAGAAATTAGTATTTTAAGGGTCTTTACTTTTTAAGGGAATTATATTATCTTTGTCTTCCTGAGGCATGCAACCTTACGGTCTCTCTGCTCCCTTCCCTCCAAACATGTAAGTAGACTTCCGGTTATAAAATAATGAAGATCAAGATTGATGATGATGATGATGGTGATGATGAAGATAAGCCCTTCACAAATCCATGCTTAAGAGTAAGTTTGTATGGGTAAAAGTCAGTTATAATGGGCAAAACCTTGAATGAAATGCGTTAAGTAAATATAAATAATAAGTACCCACACAATCTCAACAGCCATTCTGTCTTTAAAAACTGGCCTCAGTTATGTTTTGTTTTGTTTTGTTTTGTTTTGTTTTGACTTTTGTGTAGAGATGGCAAAATTTAATTTTTCCTTGAAGTCAGTTTGCATTGGTTAAACAAACAAACAAAAACACTTTAAATTAACCTCTTGTTATGCAAGACTGAAGCTAACATCCTTTCCAGGAACCCAGAGACTATGAACAGAAGATGTTTGCATCATCATGCAAATCATCTCTAGACTCACCTTCTTCTCCTACCTTTTCCAGGGCTACTAGGAACACCTGCTGTCTTCCTAGCTGGCCTAGCTAAAGAGATCCCAAAATCCCAGCAGGAAAGAGATGCTAAGAGAAGTCCCTTTAACGAGGGCTATACATTCCCTATCTGGGACTGGTAGGCTGCATGCCCCAGAGAGAGCTTAGAAGTAATTGAGCTTCTGAGAGCAGCCTATAGACTATCAACTTCCACCAACTGTCAGTGTGAAAATGTGTGCCCAAGCCTTCTGTTCAATTGCATGAAGCATTCGGTCCAGAACGTAGCTGTGTGGAGGGCACCCAGGTCTGTATCCGAGCCTGCCCTGCATTGAAGCTCTGAGAAGCCTTTGCAGACTGAAGGAAACCCTGGTTGAGGCGTCCTCAAGGGAGCAAAGTCTTGGGTGGGATGTTACATGTAAAATTTCCCTAAAACCTGAAAGAGTTTCCTGTGATCAGGAAGCAGGGGGAAGGTGGCCAATGTACAGGGCAGGCCTGGAGTACCTGGGCAGACTACATGCGGCAACGGGATGGCCCACAACAAATGGGTCCAGGCCAGACCAACAGTGGATGTGATTTCCCACAAAACTCAGGCACTAAAAGTTGCCTTGTTAATGTTGGGTTGGCCAAAAAGTCTGTATGTTTTTTCCCAGAAAATAAAAGACACATTTTTTCATTTTCACCACTACTTTATTGATTTGGATATTTTGAAAGTATGCCAGCTATCTCCTGTGTGGTAGAACATTGATCGTTCTCAAGTAATGTCTCAGTTTGATCATTATCAACTTCAACTGGTCTACCCAACCACGGAGCATCGTCTAGTGAGAAATTTCCAGCACAAAACTTCGCAAACCACTTTTGACACATTCAGTCAGTCACAGCACCTTCTCCATATACTGTACACATCTTTTTTTGCATTGCAGTTGCACTTTAACCTTTCTTGAAATAATAAAGCATAATATGCCAAAATGTTGTGTTTTTTCTTCCATCTTCAGTACTAAAATGGATACACAAAAATTCACCAAGTTTGATAAGTTATTTTTAAACACACGCTGATGTGACAGCTATCACGATACAATCTAAAAAAAATTGTTTCAAATGAAGTTAAAGACAACTAAGCACGTCTAGAGTCATCTTATGGGAAAAAAAAAAAACAAAGAAAAACAAGCAAACTTTTAGGCCAGCCCAATACTTCAATAAAAATATTAGAGCTAGAAGAAGTCTGAGAATTTATCTAGACAATCTTCTCATTGTACAGGGAATAATAGCAGATACCATGTTTAAGCTGCTTACTTGCCAGGCATTGTACGATTCACTTTTCATATATTAACTCTCACAATCCATCCAATAACCTAGTAATTGATATAAGAATTATGCTCTCTTCACTTTACAGAGGACAAAATTGAGACACAGAGAGAATAAGTTACTTGCCAGATTGCACATCTAGTAAGTCAAAGGTAAGACTGAGGCACAGACAGGTTACAACACATGAAAGGAATCCAGGAATCCAGGCAAAAACAAAACAAAACAAAAAAACTGGTCCACAGGCCATGAGTGTGATTCTGTCTGGAATATTCCATGTCACCTACTGATCACATTATGTAAACCAAACGAATTCACTTCATAGGTATAAATGCATAAAAATTAAGCAAGAAATGTGCACACTAACAAATGTCCATTTCACAAAACCCCCAATACTCAGTGGGGGAATTTTTGTCGGAATGAAGACAAGCTGTAACATTGTAGCAGGGGATATTTCAGCGTGATATATAAATGATAAAATTCATCTTTTATTGTGGTAAGGTCCTGGAAATCTCAAAATGTTTTTGTTCCTACAGTTTAGCACTTACTGTGATTAGATGAAAGAGAGGAAGAAATAAGGAAAACTGAAGACAGAAATATGCGTTCTGTATTGTTCCTGCTTTGCCTAAGAAATTCCTACAGTGGCAGGACAAGGGCCCATCTTTCCTTAGAAAAAACGATGTGTGCTTCCCCATCTCTTCCTTTGAAAATGAGCTGCTAATATGGCTTCCTCCTGCTGTTATGCCTTGGTTGATTATTTCCCCTCTGAATCCCAGTGCCTATCCTAAATTTATTTCCCCTCCCTAATTTAGTGACATAAAAATTAATTTGGAAGTGCTTCCTCAAACTCTTATAAAGCAAGGGGTTCATCTGTGTTTTTTAAATCAAGGGTTTCATGAAACACTTTAAGGGAAGTTACTGAAGGAAACCATAAATATTAAGGTACAGAAAATGCTAGAAATAGCAAAGCCAAAGCCAAAATTTACTTCATTATACAGTTTCCTAAAAGGGTGAACAATTCTGGAACGTCTCGGAAAGCATTTAGCAATGTAATTTTAGCAGTTGAAATGCTGCTGATATAACTGAAATGCTGGGTCAAAATGAAAAGACTAACTCTTTAGGTATAACTGAATGGCTTCTTTTTGGCAGACTGAATACATCTTGAAAATTCTGAAGTTAACTAGTCCTTAAAGAATATCAAAGTCCCCTCACCCCACAACACATACCAGGTAGAGTGAATGAACATTAATATCCTACACTACTCTGTAAACCTTTAACCTTGACAATAAAGAGATTATTTTTTCTTTAAGAGAAGAAAAGTTGAAAAGCAAATTGTCACTTTCTATTCGTGATTTGATTTTAAGCACCCCTAAAAGAATAAAAAATGTGCTGCCTGCAAATGACATCACAGAGTCGGAGCAGAAACAAACAAACGAAAAGTTTTCTTAGCAGCATGTACACATTCTTCCAGAGTTTAGGTGCTAAACCCTGAGATTAAAAATATTTTCATGACACTTCAGTTGTTTAATCAAAGTCTTGTTAAAGAACTAGGTAAGATGTTAAAGCCTAAACATAAAATGCAGGCACTTCGGGACCGCAACGTTCAAGCTCTTTGGTCAGAGAACCTGTCGGACACTGCTACTCAGTTCACTGTGACATTTGTCTCATTTAGTTACCTGTGGTAACCTTCACCAATCAACAAGGTAAAGTACCTGTTAAGGTGTTTAAAGCCTCATAACGTTCTATTTAAAAACACTAAAACTTCATCATGGTTTGTGGTCTCTGAGTTCTTTTCGGAACATCTGAACGAATTCAGAAATACTTTCCAAGGAAAAAGGCATAGCTCTATCTAGCCGTACGCTCAGCCCTCTTCTACGAGCAAGCGGGCTGCCTACACCGCAAGGGTTGACGGCAGGTTTGACTTCCTGGTACAGTGGCCCGAGCCTCCACGGGCACAGTCACAGTGATGCCGCCCTGCTCTACAGTCAACACAGAAGTAGCTCCACCAGCAGAGCACAGGTTGGGGGTCACAGCAGGGGTTTCCTAGTGCCAGTGCTGTCCACTCCTGCCAAGGGGCCCAGCTGCGTTAGAAAACTGAGAAAAATAAAGACAAGTGTGATGAGTATTTTATCAAGCTCAACATTTAATTTACAGGCCAGTTACGTAATCTGAGAATATGTTCTTCCTCTGAAATGAAGTTGATGATCAATGCAATAGCCTTTTTAAAAAATGCATTTTCTTTAAAATTTTTTTCTAAAGAGCAGCCCTATGGTAGTTTCCAGATTTTGAAACGGAATCCTTTTGGTCCCTTAAGTCTAAACATTTGAGAAACCCTGCTCTAGGATCTATGGTTTGTTTCTCTGTTTGTTTCTAATTTTTAATATATAATATTGGAAGCCTGCCTTATCTTGCAACAACCTCAGAATTAAACAAACTAAGCAAACATGACATTGAGGGAAAGAGTGGTAATTAACACTTGCAATGCACTCTATCATTGGCAAAAATGTTTCACTTGTATTCTGTTATTTAAAACTCAGAACAGGGAGAGTCCTATTAAGGGTTGATGCTAAGCATTGATTCTTGATCGCAGATAATCAGAAAGCTACACACATCTGAAGCAGCTCTTTCTCTGGATACCCCCAAAAACTTCCTTAATGTCAATGTAATAATAAGCCCTTGACTTCCAATGATATGTAAAAACACCCACTGGGGGGGCGAAAAAACACTGATATTAAAAATGGCCTCTCTTAAGCTAATTTCATTTCATGACACTTTCCATCAAACTTCCAACTCTCCTCATGAAAAATGCCTTTTGCACCTAAAGGAAAAAAGAATTGTGAAACTCAAAATGTCTTTCATTTTTCTAGGCTTCCGGTCATATGGGAGAATGAAGATACATTTCCTGTGGTTCCCCCATGAAAGGTATTTTCAATAGAACTATTTTCTTTATTTCTGCCTTACCATTGAGTTTTTCTTCTTTATTATACATTAAGTGGCTTTTGTTGATAAAATTGTTTGTGGAGCTAATTCTGATATTGACTTTGCCACTTTTTAAAAATAAAATTTATAGAAGCAATGCTTTTCTGATTCAAGGTTCTTACCTGTTGAAAACTATAGCAATAGCTACACTAGGAGAGAAAATTATCCCACAGAAATTGGAGAACTCCCAGTGTGTGCTTACATAATACACACCCTGCTTTTGTGAAATATAGACAATGACTATTGATATCAGGAGGAAGCATGACTTTAGTGTGTGGACTCGGGAATCAGTCTGAGGACATAGTGCGGCCTTCAGTCCCTTGCAAAATAAGTTTTTCAGAAATTAAATCTTTCAAAAGCAGTTGCAATGGCTCTAAATTTCTATTTTTTCTTATTCAAATAACTGAAACCTTTTAATGGGACAAATCCTCTTGCTATTATAAGTGATATAAAAATATAAAATACTTCTACAATTCATTATACAGTAAGTTATATATTCAAAACAATGCTCTTTGTAAAAATGATATCGCATGCAATGCCATAGATGCTCGCTCTAGTAATTTCTATTGAAATGCAGATTATCATTATAACTTAACACCACTCTGACTTGCCTATGAATATGAGCTAAAATACAACATCCATTTAATTGTAAATAAAAATTTCCACTCCCAGAATAAAATAATGTTGAAATCAGATAAATGCCAGCTAACCAAGAATAAAATGGCAATGTTTTGTTTATTTTCAGAAAAGAAAATATATACTAGACTGTAAATCTCCATGAAGCTATGGATGTTTGTCTGTTTTGTTCACAGACGTACCCATAACAGCTGGCACATTATAGGTGCTCAATAAGTATCTCTTAAGTGAATACAGGTTGGAAAAACAAATAATGACAGTACTGTGACTCCTGTCATATGTATCATGTAGCCTTCAGGTGCCCGCATGCAGTCTTCCTGGTTGGTAAATACATCGGGACAGATTTTCTAGGAGAAAAATTACCGATAGCATAATATACACAAAAGGAAAAAATCAGCGAAGTAAAATTATTTTTTTAGAGCTTCTAAAATATTTAGATAGCCAAAGAAAAGGCTCACTTAAAAAAAGTATTTTGGGCAAAAGCTTTTTAGTGGTTTTTAAATAATGAGACAGTTAGGAGCTGCAACATTGACTGTCAGTCATGAGAATCATCTTTCCAAGTCACCATTTTAACCACATCATACCTATTCTCATAAGCTGTTACGAGTTGATGTGCCCCGCCGAATTCATTGCGGAAGCTCTAACCCCCAATGACAGGGTATTTCGAGATGGGCCGTTTGGGGTGTAAAGTTAAATGAGACTTTAAGGTCGGGGCCCTAATTCAATACCACTGTGGTCTTCAAAGAAAAGAGCTGTCTCTCTCTCTCCACCATGTGAGGGCACAGGGACGAGGCAGCCACATGCAACTGAGGGAGAGAGCGTGCACCAGAAACCAAACCCTGCAAACTTTAATCTTGAACTTGTCAGCCTCTGAAACGGTGAGAAAATAAGCATCTGTTATCTAAGCCACCCAGTCTATGGTATTTTTGATGGCAGACTGAGCTGACTAAGACATAAGCCTTCAACAATTTCAAATTGCCTTCTAAAATCATATGAAACTTAATTGTCAACTTCAAAGGTCGTAATCAAGTCTCTTTTTTTCATCTATTCCTCCCCAATCATTCTCAAAAAACATCCCAGCAAAAAACAAATCACAGAAAGCCCTCTATCTCTGATTGCAATTTCAGGTCTAGTCAGGACAACTTTTAAAACGAAACAAAAATTAACCCTCTCTCATAGTTTACACACATTAGTGCACATTAATGTCTCCCACTTGAAAAATCTTCTTCCATTACTTTTTTAAATAAAAATTCATGACCTATTTTTGTAAGCCTCTATTTATGTAAGTCTCAGACCTCAAAAAACCTGGATCTACCACTGAATGAGTGATCTACTTTCACAGTTAATTTTTAAAAAAATTAATATTATTTAGTAGCCCTGGTTGGGATCACGTGTTCAATTCCCAGTCAGGGCACATGCCTGGATTGTGGGTTCAGTCCTCGGTAGGAGGGTGTGCCAGAGGGAATCTATCGACGTTTCTCTTTTGCATGGATATTTCTCTCCCTCTCTCCCTCCATCCCTTCCCCTTTGTAAGCATGCCCCTGGTTGAGGACTATACACACACACACGTATATATACGATTCACTATATGTATTTATGCTTACTATTACATATATGTACAGAAGCATCTGTGAGTACACAACACACTAAACAGAAGAGTATGCAATTCAGCTGTTCTTTTGGTCATGCTAGAGATGAAGGATGAAAATAATATTTACAAGCAAAGCTAAGTTAATGGCAAGTCTATGATTCCAAGAAAATGTTTCTTGCCGATTCAGTGAAAACTTTGACCAACAGGTATGCACTTAAGCAATTAGATGTCAATGTAGCTTGTTGCTTGAAAGAAGAAAACATTTGCTAGTAATTTTCCACAGCCTTGTGGGTCTGAGACTTCCTTAAAATAGGGCAACTGACTTTGGCCTCAAGAAGGCAGGCAGTGCTGAGACAACACGAAGCCGATGGGCTTTGAAGCTTTATCCTTCAAATCAAAGCTCTCAGGAGCTGCAACATTTCACGGAAGGCATGGGTGACAGTGACTGCAGCTTTCAGATATGCACATGAGAGGCCATTCTAGGTTAAGAAACAGTAATCTCATCTATTTATTATAAGACACTGAGAAAATGGCAGAAATGGATGGGGATAAAAAAAAAAAGAGCCTTACGTTACTAAAATTGGACTTGGGGTAGGGCAGTCATTCTCAACAGCTCTGCGGACCAGCGGCACCACGTGGGAAAACTAGGAATGCAAATTCCCAGGCCCCGCCCAGGCCAGCAATCCGCGCTTGAACAAGTCCTGAGCGGCATTCCGATGCATACTGAGAAACGCCGAATTAACTGAAGGCTTGGAACAACGTCTCCTCGGATACCTCATCAATAGTTCTAAGTGCTGGCATAACAGACAATTCATATTTTACAACACTTCCTTGTTAGCCAAAAATGTATACTAAGCACTTCCCAGGGTTTGTCAGCTCACTGAGACTGCCTTTATAGAAAATTAATTTGATATTTAAAAAATAAAACTGGGCCACATGGATGAACCCCCCAAACATTTTGCTAATTTAAAGAAACTAGATGCCGAAAAAAAGCTACGTAGTTTACACTTCCATTTACAGGAAATGTTCAGAAAAGGCAAATCCCTGGGGACAGAACGTAGATGAGTAGTTGCTGGAGCTGGGGTTGGAGAGTAACAGAAATTGAGCACAAACCCACATCTGGGGTCTTTTGGGGATAAGGATTACCCCCAAAAAGGATTACCTGGATTACCCCCTGGATTAGGGTGACAGTGGCACAACTCTGTAAATTACTAAAAATAACTGAATTATGTATATAAAACTTAAATTTTACAGTATGTGTATTAGTTTCCTGGGGTTGCCATAACAAAGTGCTACCAACTGTGGCTTTGGACACAAGTTTATGGTCTCGATTTTGGAGACGAGATGCCCAAAATCAAGGTGAGAGCAGGTCCACCTTCTCTTTGAAACCTGTAGGAATCATCCTTCCAGGCCTCTTCCTAGCTTCTAGCGTTTACCTGCAATCCTTGGCAGTCCTTCACTGTCACATGATCACCTTTTCCATGTATCCTTGTGTTTTCTTATAGGAATACTGAGCAGATTGCATTAACGGCCCACTCTGCTCCTGATCTTAACTAATGTCCTCATCTTAACTAATCACAGCGGCAATGACGCTATTGCCCATTAAGATTACACTCTGATTTACTGAGGTTTATGACTGCAACATCTATTTTTGGAGGGGACACAACTCAACCTAAACAGTATGTAAACTATAGCCAAAGAAACCTGTTAAAAATAAAAAAAAGATTTCCACTCAAAAATTCACACGATACTGAAACATGTACCATTAAAAATATCTCTCATTAAAAATAAACAACAGTATTCTTGGTAGTCAATTTGTTGTTTATTATCCATTTCCTAAAAAGACATACCATGAGGATTCACACCCCTGAATTCAATGTTGCTTAAATACGGACATTTGCTATCTGAGGAACAACAGATCCGACATCAGGAGACAAAGCTTAATTCCCACAGGTCGCCGCAGAAAAGAACGAGCAGAAAATGAGGAAAATGGCCAAGGATGGAGCTCTTCTTTGAAATTACTGCTCGGCATCGATCAGTGTGTTGGGGGAGGGCGCCTCTGTGAAAGTGTGGCCCCATGGCAGGGCCAGGTCACTCCAGTTAACCCATCCCTAACTCTTTACTCTCTCATTTCATCCATTCACAAACTTTCTTATATATTTGCTTAATTTGTGTTTTTGTTGCTATTGCTACTTTGGTGGGTTTTAAAGCTTGCTGCTTTGTAACAGATCTACTCCCATTAAAATAAAATTTTACTCGGATTTTCTTTTTAGCGTTTCCAAAATAATAAATTCAATCAGGATTAGGAAGAACTGGTAACAGGAGAACCACCGACACCCTCCTCAAACACACTCATTGTTAAAATTTACTAAATAAATCAATGCTGTTGGAGGGGGACCTATCTCATGGGACCTAACACGTTATCCATAACACGTCTAGTTATGATTGCAGTACCATATCCCCTTAAATGGGTTCTTTTTAAAATTTTCTTCCATAACACTATCAATTTCTAACATATTTGATAATATACTATATTTCCTGTGTCTAATGCACACCTGTGTTTTTGTGTGCATTACACATGAGTTTATTATATGCATTATTCTACTCATGGTATATAATCATTATACTCATGTATCGTTTCCATCCTTATTTTTCCCTCAAAAATTTGGACAATAAAGTACCCATTATACACAGCAAAATACGGTACTTATTTAGAATGTTTAAAACATGCCATCTGTTTCCCTAAATATAACATAATCTACCAGGGCATCAATCTTTGTCTATTTTTTCACTGAAAAATATCTGAGGTGTGGGGCAAAGTGAACAGCATATAATAAACAGTCCAGAAAATCTATTGGCATGATTGAATAGTGTTTCCCTTATGAGCTGAAAGATCCTAACCTCTTCTCCTGCCTGCTCCACCACTTCAGGTGACATCTGACTTTGACCTGATAGGCCCAGGACAATTCCATCTTAGTGACCTGCTATCTCTTTAACATTGTAAGCCTACTTTTATGAGGTTCAAGGTACAATTTACTTTTCCCTCTATAGTCATGAGATGTAAGGACTTTAACATAAAAGGAATAGCCAAAACATTTTGCAGAGTCACATAGTTCAGCACAGAGCAAAACTGTTCTGAGAATATAAAAACGCTGGCTTAACAAAGCGTTCACTGAGATCTAAAGGTTCCCTCTTAAAGACCGAATACAAAAGAACGTCTGTTCAACCAATCTTCACAAACCAGTTAGATTTACTTTCTCTTAGAATGTATATTTCTAAATGTTTTGTATCTCTGTGAAATAACACGAAGTTTCTAAATACTCTTTGAAGCCTAAGAACACATACCAATGGTTCTCAAACTGTCGCCTGTGTCAAGTCACCAGAAGGTCTTGTGAGGTAAAACAGATTCCTGGGTCTTACCTCCAAGGTACCTGGTTGAGCAGGTCTGGGGCGGGGCCCAATCACTGATGTTTCTGTAGGTTATCTGGGGGCACTGATGAGCACGACCCAGGAACCACATTTTGTGGAGCATTTAGTCAACATCATTGCCAAGGTGCCATTGCTTTCTTCTTCTCCTGGATTCTGCTAGGTTTCCCGGGTGGAAGGGCCCATCCATGACGGTTGCAAATCATGAGTTTTGCAACCCCCCTCAACTTTAAAAGAAAAAGCATTACAAATGCATAAGAGTCATCAGTTCCCCCACTGAAATCCCTTGAGAGTACAAAGAAAAGCTCTTAAGGGGCTTCTTGAAAGTCTGTGGGTATCTCTTCAGTGTCTGTTAATCAAACTTGGACCACATGTATGATGAACAAACAGTAAATACCTGGGGCAGTTGTGGGCCAGTGAAAGGAGCCCTACTAGTTGATTCCGATTGTAGTTCTTGGACTGGCTTTAGCTTGAAGTCTCAATTTCCCTGATTCCAAAATGACAGTGATAATGTCAAATTTGCATTTATAATGAAGGTAAAACTAGTTCATGCAAAAAAAAATACATACATATACATATATATGTATACACATATATATAATTTTTTTAAGTAGAAAAAGGAGAGACCAGTGAATCAATAATTTTCTGTAGTTTTATTAATGACTAAACCAAATCATCTGCTGGTTGGCTCACCAGAAATTATCACCCAAAATCTTTGTTTCCTTCCGTATCTAAGGTAGTGAAAAACTGTTGATAAAAGGTTATGATGTAACCCTCAAACTATATGCTGCCTGACAAGCTTAACTTAAAAAAAACATGACTTGAGCCATAAGATAAATTTTCTAACACTTTCTTCAGATTTTAAAGAATAAATTCATTTAAAATTAAAATGTCATTTTACTGAATCAAAATAGTTAAGCACTGCCCTATATGCTTATTTTCTAAATGCAGATGCTGATAAACACTACAATATCACATCTTGAAACATTTTTAGAAAGTCAATAAATTTCTGGAAGTTATAAATTTGTAAGAGGCATAAAATTTTATAAAACAAGTTCTTAATATTGATTTTATGGTATATTAAAATCTTAAGTGAGCCAATTTCAACTCAGATAATGAAAACAAGATTTCCCTCCATGCAAATTTACCAGGAATCAAAACATTCTAAATTTAATTCTCATGTATGGATGGCTAATCAGTAGAATTAGAGCTTTCAAACTGGGGAAGCAAGAAGATGAGCACGTGTGTGTGTTGCAGGAGGGGAGAGCCAAGCTTGTGAGGAGGAAGATGGAGTACGGCGGCAGTGAGGAGCTAAACTCCGGATCAGCTATTTTTAGTGTTGGGCAGAGCAGTGATCATACAAGCATATCATTACAGTCCTCGAAAGAGACAGGGGCTTTTGCCTATTGCAATGGATTAAAATTTACATAAAGTAAAATTTGTAAATGTTAAGTATCTGATACTATAACTATAACCATAATCATAACTACATAGATAGATAGATAGATAGATAGATAATCTCGCTCATATATAGAAACTTCTAATCACCCCAGAAAGATCTCCAGGGCCTCTTCCCTGTTAATAGCCACTCCTCACAGACACTACGGGCAAATCATGGCCCCCTGTTCAATCTCCCATTCAATACAGGGTGGGATTTTTTTCTCCAATGCTCATATTAAAACTGTATTTCAGGCCTTTATAGGTGACTCAAATATTTGATTCATATTTCACAAATAAAAAAACCTGCAAAGAAACAAACTCCATAGATATCAGTGATTGTTAATCCCCAGATTTTTAACATATTGGAGAACAACATCAGGACTCTCATTAATCCAAAAACTGACACCTGAATAAGTAATGCTCATTAATTTAATAATAAAATAAAACAAAGTTATGGCCTACTGCTTCTTCTGCTTTATGTCGTGGTTTTCTGTGTAACATTCCTTTTGAAAGAATTGATTCATATTGTAAATAATTTTAAAATTACTGCTTTAAAACATCCTTGAAAGAAAAAAAATCAATCTTTGTAATTATGGCCACTTTTGGAAAATTCACAATTCCTTTCACCCCATTACCATCCATATATTCGGCTCTGATTCTAATTCACCTACTCCACAGAGAACAGACTTTCTCAATACAGTGCCCTAGAATATTTTCTCACTCTCTCTTATAACTTTTCACACTTTCAAGTTTAAAATGACTATTTATATGATACCAAATAATACAGCCAAGACAACTGTATCTTGTAAATCAACATATTGACTTTTCACAATACAGCAACATCTGTGCTGTAATTCTGAAGTCTTCCCCTGTAGGATTGACTACAAGTAATAGAATGAAATAATGTGTAGCAGGTACGCACTAGTTTTTATTAATGATAATGATGTGATGATAGTGATAATGATTTAATGACAGTGTAATTAAAAGTCAACACTCATTCCACAAACAAGAATGGCAGCATTGACTTATATACATTGAACCTTAATTACGTCCATAATTAATACAGATTTACAATTTAAAAAATAAATATTTATGTCTCATGTCTTACTGGACAGTTCTTAAAAGTGAGTCCAAGATGACATGGTTTAATGGCAGGATTTTCCTTTTTGATGAGCTGAAGTGCACTGAAAACTTAAATATGCATGAAAAGCGAGCTTTCCCCTAGAACTCTGGCAGTCATTTGACGTTTGAGCAGCACCGTCAACGTATTCTGCGATATCAAATAACAAGGAATATTTAAGAAAATAAATCTTCTAGAAACAGCTAAGAGATTAACAATATGAAATAATTAAGTCAATTAATATCACTTGAAGCCCTTATCATGCCCAGTGAATACACAGATGTTTTATGGTTTAAAGCTAATTCAAACATTAGGACATAAAAAATGCCTTCATTTCATATAAAATCTGAATAGCAAATTTTTCTTATAATTAATTTAAATTTTTACTACACTACATTTTCTTTAAATTAGGCATATGTTCATGCTAAAAAATGTACAAAGATTATAATATATATCAAAAAGAGGGTTTTTTTTTACTTTCTTCTTGTTATTAGTGAGTTAAATTTTATACAGAGTTGGTAAAGCACTGAATGTTGCTGCTCACCTTTTATAATTGCACTTAGTTATTAAAATAATTTAGTGATACCAGGGGAAGCACATTCTTCCATTCAAGTATAATAACCTACGACCACGGGTGATAGGGTGTTCAATAACTCCTAATTATTGCCAACTTTGCTTTCTGTGCTTTGAATAGCAGAGATTAGAGAATGATGATTTCTGCTTTTCCCCTTAAATTCAATCTTGTGACTTTACAATGCTCAGTTCAGGAATAGGAAAAGCTAGCCCTGGCCCAGCAGCTCAGTTGGTTAGAATGTCATCCCGATACATGAAAACTGTGGGTTTAATCTCCATGGAGGACATACACAAGAAATAACCAATGAATGCACAAATAAGTGGAACAACAAATCGATGTTTCTCTCTCTGCCCCTATCTCTCTCTCTCTCTCAGTGAATAAATAAAAAAATTAAGAATGGTAATGGCTAGTAAAACTATTTAACGTCATAGTCATCAATTAAGTTTTCTGTATGATCATTGTCCCAATATGGCAATATGGAATATAGATATTGAGGTTCAGAGAAGCTGAATGACTTCTTTTAGTCACATGGCAAGTGGAGTGCAAGAGCTAATGATTTACAAATCAACACTGATACCCTTTCTACTATATTGCATTAACACTCTCTGCTTTTGTGTACTAGTGTTCTATTTCATTAATGATCCCACACTTAATTATAATTTTATTGTTCTGTAGCAATACAAGCACATTATGCAATATGCATTATGGTAGGTTCCAAATCCACTCTCTATACATGAAGACATCAAAAATATTTATAACAAAATGAACTTTGGGGTTCATTTTGGGGAAAAAGCCTTCCCTAAGGCTCTCCTCAGGTGCTAATGCATGCTCTGTGAATGCACAGCAGGACTGGAGGTCGGGACAGGTATCGTCAGACATGTGGTCCTTTCTTTATCCTGCCAAGTCTTAAATTTAGCAGTTACCTGCAAATACCAGTCCTTGATGAGAACACCTTAATCATTCTTACTCAAACAATTCCTGGTTTTTTTTAGAAGTACAATCTTTTTTGTATTTTATAAATTAAAAAAAAAAGGAATAAAAAAGGAAATACAAATTTTGAAAAAAAAAGAAATAGAAAAGGAAATGTAGGAGCAAGTCAATCCCAACCCAATGGTGGTAAGTGATCAGTTAGTGAAGGAGAGAAATGTTAGTTTTTAGAAATCCACTGAAATAATCACTGCATGTAAGAGATGCAGTATATCATTAGACATAAGGGGAGATGGAGACACCCTCAGGTTACAGTAAGTTGCAGAGAGTTGTTGTAAGGATGTCCAAGATCTCACAGAGCTAGATGTTCATCTCCCTCAATGGCCTGGCTCTCGGGTCTTGAGCTCCTCTATTTTACATGCTGCTTCGACTTCTATGGTCCCCGTCTTCAGTAATTGCCTTCTCTCAAATTCCTCCCCACTGTATACCTCATGGCATTTGCGTAGAGCCTAGAATCTGATGGCTTCAGCCCTTCCCTTATCTTCCATTCTACCCTATATATTGCTCTTGAATTCAACATTCCAGGGGAGAACTTTGTTCAGTAGCTCAGCTACAATCGCTATCAAGGACAAATGTTTGTTTTTGTCTGGTCAAGCTCATGCCTAAACTCAGCACTTGTAAAGAAAGAGATTATCTTTCCCTCAGTAATTAGATTTATATTAATCAAATAGTTACAAAAAGGCACGATGAGTACTTCTAAAAGTGGAATTAAAACTGGGGGCAGCCTCTTAGGTGGTAAGTGGAGACAACACACCGCATCCTTGGAGGGAAGCTCTGAATCTTGAAAGACACCACTGAACAGCCCTGTCTTCTCCTTTAAGTTCCTTTGACTCACAGAAAGCTTCTCATGCTGAAGAACTAAAACATATCATATTAAAATAGACTGTCAGGGAATTTGTACTGTTTATTGGTTTCTTCACTAACTGGCTAGTCTTAGCTCCTTGTGGGGTAACCCTATGAGCTCTGCCTATTGCTAGAAGGTCTTTTCTTAACTAGCTGCTAAAAGAACAGTGAGTCTTCCTTAGAATATCTGACCATGGTCACCCTTTAAGCAAGTTGAACCACCAATTTCCATGGAATGATTTTAATGGTGTCTAAATAGCCGAATTTCAACAGGTAAAATAAAATACTTGTTGACCAACCTAAGATGACAGTTTTTTTCTCACAACAAATCAGGTAGGAATTAATCAGTATTTCAAGCTCATCTCAGAATAAATTGGCTGGAACTAAATTTCTAGTCAAAAAAAGTCTAGGAAAGTCATGCCTTTGGATTCAGCATCTCCTCAAGAATTGTCCACTCCGTGTATATAATAAATATTAAAACAATATTAAAGAAAAATGTACTTGCAATCATTGGACCACGTAGTCTTCTCTTGGGGTAACAAAGTGACAGAGGCTAAAAGGTTCCTGCAGATGTTCTTGGTGAAAGTAGATTAGATCAGCCATTTTCAGGTGAAAACTGAAGTCCAGTTTTTATGTTACAATGTCATTGTGTAGAATAATAAAAATTTTAGAGATAAAAGAAATCTTACATATATATGTATATGTATATACAAAGATAAACATTCCAATATTTTTCATTTTATTTTCCAATAGAACAGTAGTTTAATTTGATTATTTTATTTCTCACAACAAAGTTATGGGGCTCAAATATAATCAGAAATGTTTAAGAAAGAAAGAAATATTGCATAATTTCTCCCCATTTCTCTACTTGGAATGACCATTAATTCTACCATCACCTAGTCAGTTACTATTTCTGGGTTAAAATTCAAGAGAGCCCATCAGCTCTGGGAACAACTCCTTTCACTCAACCAATGAAGGCAGCCACTCCATCTTCCTTGCTTCCCAAATATCACTTACTTGTCTGTTTATAGCACATATGATGTTATTGTAGCATCTGTTAATGAAACTATCTTCAATGTGTCAACTACCTCATCCTTTTTATTAGCTTATTCATCTTAAATATGCATGTCTGATTACATAAAAGGGGGTCCATAAAAGTTATGAGTTAGTAAATGCTTCCCAGAAATACACCGGCTGAGTATTAAGATTTTTAATAGAGACAAAACTAATTTGTCTTTATCATAAAAAAATCCACCAAGTTTCTACAAGGCACATTAACAATATACAACATGTTTATTTAACACACAGTTTAAGGACTTAACTTTGGAAGAGGAAGACCTACTAATGTATCTCACATGAGCTACTCAATAGTATTCAGAAAGGAACTGCTTTGCATCCATCAGAGGCTAACAACACAACTCCGTTGTTAGAAGGAGAGGTAAAAGTTTTCTAGAACCGCTCTGTCTCTCCAACTCAATGATTTCTGAAATGCTGACAGTGCAGCCTTACGTCTGGTAGGAGGTCTGCTTGCTGTCAGCTCCGGTCCTGGGTCAGCCATGAGGCCATCCATCTTTACAAGGTAATTCATTCTCGCTGGGTTTTTTTTCCTCTTTTCTCTTAAATCACTGAAGCAACTACACTGACCAGATGTGTTTTTGATGAGTCTGTACTTAGAAAGCTTCTCAGCATCCCCAGATGAAAAGAAATATTAATATACTTTTCAAAGACCATTCGAATCTTGATGTCCTTAAAAAGCAGGAAAACAGACACTTCTTCATGAAGACAAGATCAAGATAACTTCAATTATTAGAAAAGGCAGAGAGTTAAATGAGAATTTTAAATTTATTAACTTAAAGGTTGTACATATCCCTTTATCCCTAGGGAAGCTTCTTGTTGACATGATGCTGCATAAACAATGAACCAGTACCTCTTGGAAATCCTTTCAGAATTTCCCCTACACACTTTTCTCTTCCAGCGTTCAGGAGAAACCATCACCTGTCACAGTCGAGCAGGTATATAAATAAAGTCTTTACTTGCAGAATGTTACCCTGACAACAGACAGAAGGAGAAACAGAAATCAAGGGAATGCAGATCAAGGGAATACAATGGCATTGAAGTCATGGACGTGGTCTGTGAGACTGAGGGTATTTGGGATTAAAAAAAAACAAAACAACAGCTGAATATAAGGAAAGAGACATGTAGGAGAATAACAATACATCTAACAATTTGACAAAGATGGAAAAGGAAAATAACCTAACAAAAATGCCACAATTTGATGTAAATTGTGTCTTTTTTGACTTTCTTGGATCTCGGGTTGAAAAATCTTGAAGTTTACATTTGAAATAGCAGAGGAAAAGGTAGGAAATTTTAAAACAGTAAAAGTGACAATATAAAGTTGAGGAATAGACTTAGATTTTAATAAGGGGTGTGGGAGGAAGCAATTCCCAAGACATAGCTCCTAGTTAATACCTTGTTTGATTATGCAAAACTTTAAACATTGAATTGGCCTTTTCCTGGAATTAATTCATGACAAAACATACATAAAAAAGAGCAGTACAACATCCAAATGTCAAAGTCATTCGCTTCTTAGAAGGTAAAAAGTATACTTCAGAAGACCAAAAAAAATGTTTCATTGAACTTAGAAGTATTTTATCATTGACTTTGACATGAACACGGTTACTTTTAAAATGAAAGTGAGGTGTAGGAAAATAAAAGACTTTCACAACTTGCCTCTAACATCTTGTTAAAGACTATATATAGATATATAGATGTAGATGATCAAACATTCAAAAGGTACTAAAGAATATACACAAAAAAATGTCTTTCCTATTATCCCTATTCTTACAGTGGAGGCCGGTTTCAATGCCCAAATAAAGCACCATCACCAGTTACCATTGTGTATGACCAAATCTCCTCTCCACTCTCTCTTTTCTCTTCTCTCTTCACTCTCTCTCTCTCTCTCCCCCCTCCTCACACACACATACACCTGTTTGTATTTAAAGCAAAATTTGAATTCATAGAAAGTTTATAAGACTGTTTACTAGAAATAAGAGAAAAAGAAATATTAGTGAAATCATGAGTGCTCTTTTTAGGTGTTATAGGATATTTAGAAATTTTAACTATTTTATCCTTAGCTTAAAAAGTGATAGTATCACAAACTACCATTTCCTTTATGAGTTATAGTAAGAACCATGTAACAAAATTTTGCATTTAAAGACACAGGGTATTCTCTACAATTGAATATAGCTCTGGTAACTTGCAATCCCATATGCAGGCTATGGGGGTTTAAATGATTGCCTAAGAATAAACAAAGCATGTTTTTTCTGCTGGCAGGATCTGTCTCTGATTCCCAGCCTCCCATCTGCAGAAACAGGAGTCCTTCTTGACATTAGCAAGGAAGGAAGCAAGGATTTCTAGACTCAACAGACGGTCTTTGCAGAGAGCCGCCATGGTTTCCTGCCTAAACGGTGCTTGAATGGAACCTGGCACTTGACCCCCATACCAGTCAGTCATCCAGGTCCATCATCCAGGTCCATCCTTCTTCCACCTCCTCACAGCACCCTCAGGCCCTCATCACCGTTCCAGGGTCCTGAAGCCACAGGTCTGCAGCCACCCATCAAGACGACTGCATCCACCTTGCAGGTGCACCAGAACTACCACCAGGGCTCGGAGGTCACCATCAACCATCAGGTCAACCTGGAGCTCAATGCATCCTCCGTCCACTTGCTTGTGTCTTACTACTTTGACTGCGATGATGTGGCTTTGAAGAACTTTGCGCAATATTTTCTTCAACAATCTCATGAGGGGAGGGAACATGATGAGAGGCTGACGAAGCTGCAGAACCAAGGAGGTGGCGAACTCTTCCTTCAGGGCATCAGGACGCCAGACTGTGATGACTGGGAGAACAGGCTGAGTGCAATGGAACATGCATTACACTTGGAATAAGCAAAAGCAGTCACTACTGGACTTGCCCAAAGTGGTCACCGGAAAAAAATGGCCCTCATTTGTGTGACTTCATTGAGTACATGACCTGGATGGAGGAGCAGGTAAAATTTATCAAAAAATTGGGTGACTGCATAACCAATTCAAGCAGGTTGGGGGTGCCTGAGTCTGACATGGCAGGTCTTCTCTTTGACAAGCACACTTAGGAGACAGTGACAAGAACTCGGCCCCAGGCTGGCTTCCCACAGCCATGGGGGGGATCTCCCTGTCACCAAAGCAGCATGTGCCTTTTGGGGTTACTTTTACCTTTCCTGTTACTTGTGCCAAATCATCCACTTATGTCCCTCATTTGTATCATTCCTTCAAATAAAGTAATTTGGTACCAAAAAAAAGGAATTTCTTGACTCAAATCCCTTGAGTTCGAAACTTGGGTACCAATTCTAGTCAGTAAATGGGTCTCTGTCTTGCTTGTGTGTGTGTGTTCTGTGTGTGTGCCTGAGATTCCGTCTTTGCAATATTTCTCATACACTAAGCTTTAGCTGCAAGCCCTGACTCACACTTAAACCGGGATCCGGCCTCCGCATGCCAGTCTGGCTTTTTGCAAGAATCAGCTGTGTCTCTGTGCGGCTACCTTGTGCATGAACCCCCAGTGCCAGCGCTCCCCCGTCTGGAGAGATGCCTGTTAACTTGGCAGAGATGTCGACCTTTTGGCTGAGTTTTTGTGGGTGAGTATACTTTCTAAGTGCTCTTTCTCCCTCCCCTCCCACCATGTTTTACTTGTAGTGACTGTAACTAGGTCCGCCTTGATGTAGGTGGCTCAAGCTTCAGGCTAATTGGATCAGATCCACATTTGTCCAAGTGAGAATGGCAAAGCAGAGACTTATTCACGAAATAACATTTACCACTCAAAATGTGGAGCCATCTACCACTAGATAGAACCTCCCTGAAATGGAGAAAGCCACAAAGTTACAGTAGAGTCACCTGAGCTACCCGTTATAACACAGACATTTGTACTTCAGAAACAGAGCTCAAATGCGGCATTCCAAGGTAATTTGACTTGGTAATTTCCTTTTGGGAGAAAGTACATCTTTGTAAAAGGTTTGCTGGAGTAAGTCATAGCTTGGAATCTTACTAGCTATGTGAACGCAGGCAAATTGTGTAAGTCTCAAAGCAAGAGCTTCCTCAAATATAAAATAAGAATAATAATAATAATAATAATAATATCACCTGCCTTATAGGATTGTTAATGCTAAATGGCAGAACAGATGAAAAATTCTTAAAATGGTGACTGGCTCCAAGTATTACTTACTAAATATTAGCTATAATCACTTAACTATAGGGGAATTTTCATGTTTATTGGGCAAGAAAATTAATTCTGTGTTCGGCAGTGAAGCAAAGGGATTGAAGAACTTCTTTATCAGAAAAACCTCATAAAAGCAATATGGCCACTGTGTTAAAAATAGTAAAAGCTAAATACATGCCAGGCATTACAGTAAGTATTTTATGTATATTAATGCATTTTAACACTTGATGAGGTAGAATTGATTCTTCTAACTGTTGGAGATGGAGACACTAAATTTCTGTCAAGCTACCCAAAGCTATGAAGCTTTAGAGGGTAGCAGGGCCTAGGTTTGAACGTCTGACAGCCTGACGCCTGCAGCCTGTGCCCAGCTCTGAACCCACGGCACTACCTTGTTCTCCAGCCCAGTCAGGGCAGTAAATACATCCTTTCCTCATTTTATTGTGCCTCACAGGGGAAAGGCTCTATCGCTTCGCTGTGGTTTAGGTAGGAAAATAAACTTGGACTCAGCAAATTAACTTTCAGCATCGCTTTCAATGGCTAGGGTCTCAGACTATTAAATTTGGAATTTCAGAAACACACTCTACCGGAGAACAACAGCTGCTGCCGGATCCCAACCCACAAAGCAACAGCAGTTGCAGCATCTGGACCAACCGCTACCAAAACTACATCAATAAATAAGGTGAAAGTCCCCATGCAATTTGACCCTTCGGAATCCTGTCCCCAAGGCTGCGACAGGCAGCTCAAAGGTACCTACGCAAGAAAGGCAAATGGTTTATTATTTTTTTCATGTCTGTTCAGGCAGGAGGCTGTGACCTTTGCTCTCTTTTCGTGGAATGGATGCTAATATTGCCAGCTGGAAGTAAATGGAGATTTTAATTGAAACACATACAACTATCTACAATTGGGGGGTGGCGGAAAGCAAACCAGAGAGTCTTTCTGAGTTACCTAATGAGCACCCAGCATGGCTTAAATTTCTACAAATGATCCTCCATTAGCCTGGGCTTGTTTTGCAAACAAATACTCAAAAAGAAAACCTTTCGGCTCTTATACATTTGGCACTGTCTCCCAATACCAGCTCAATTAGCTAATGTGAAATGTAAAGCGTAATTCAGGACACTGTCCATCTTGTTTGATGGGGAAAGTTGAAAAAAATGGCAACATAAGAACCGTAGTTCTTTAAAAATACATATAACAATGATTACTCGATATGATATAATATGCAATTATTAATATAAATGAAAATTAGTCTCTTTAAAAGTACCTTTCAAAGATGCGTCTTTCTCTTTATCCTTAATACTTTTAAAAATATGCTCTATTTCCTCAGCCCCTCTTATTCTGCTCCAGTGGAAGAAATTAATCGCAGATGTTCCCCGACTTACTATGGTTCTGCCTTGGACTTTTTAACTTTACGATGGTGTAAAAGAGATACCCTTTCAGTAGATACCTTCCTTTGAATATTGATCTCTTCCTGGCTGGCAGTAAGTGGCATGACATTCTCCTGATGCCGGGCAGCATCAGTGGGGCACCTCGCTGTCAGGCATGTCATTATGAGGGTAAACCACCAGCGCTCTATGGTGTCCTTAGTGAGTTAAATGATTTTGCCCACCTGTAGGCTAATGTAAGTGTTCTGAGCATATTTAAGGTAGGTTAGGCTAAGTAAGCTAAATGCATTTTTGACCTACGACATCTTCAACTTATGATGGGTTTATGGGAATGTAATCCCATCGTCAGTCCAGGAGCATCTGTAATAGTTTTCCAGTTTCATATCTTATCATCTAGTAAAAAGGAAGATCTCCATTTAATTCGAAGGGCCGGTTCTCTAGCAATGTGGATCACTCCGTGTACTGACGTCTGTTTAGATGGACAAAAAAGAAATTTTTTGTGTGTGATGAAAACACGTTATAAGCTATAATTTCTTGGGTTAATTAGCCTTTCTTTATTTCTTTCCCTGTATTAGTTATTTCCAAGAGACATTGTATATAAGGTTAAGATATTGATAACAGTGATGTTTCCTGATTGCTGTTCACATACATCAGAAAGGGGTTTTAAAGTGAAGCTAACAGACAATGGGAACAAATAACAGAGCCACACAGAGTTGTATGTTAGCAAGAAGACAAACAACTGGCCTTTCTACTTTGTTATCAAGGTGGTTTTTATTATGCTGCCACCAAATTACATTGCTATGCTACTGAGCAAAATCCTCACAAGAAAGGATAATACATTGTTGATTTTTTAAATAGATATTTTAATCTATTCTTCAGCTTTACCTAAAGCTGATGGCCCTTAAAATGTTTTCCTTTTTTTTTAATCAGATGAGGAGTGGAACAGAGCAGAACCAGATTCAACCAACAAAGGACTCTGAGTGAGCAAGCTTAGAAGACTGTCGCACTCCCTGCATTGAGTTCTGGTGTTTTCTGTGTAGACAGTGGAGTAAAGGAACAGCATGACTCAATGGCAAGAAATCCCTTTAGGTGTGCAGCAATGCCCAGGTGACGTTTATTCTAAAGAATCTTAATGTTCTGGTTTATTGAAGAATGTGGCACAAAGAAACTCGATTGAATATTAACCACAGTCAGGGAACCCGAGAATAAAGAAATACCACCCACTGCCCAGCACCGCATCTCTCGTTCAGGACTGGCGGCAAGCCCGGAGCACGTCCTGCTATGTGTATCGCCACGCTCTTAATAACCTGTTACTGTAAAGCGACGACGAAAAATTAATAGCTATTTAATAATCACTGCGTGAATGTACAGTAAGTAAATACGCACATCTTTACCTGAGGCAAAATTCTTCATAGAACTCCAGAAACTCTGGGATTTTCAGTGACATGAAGAATTTGAGTGCGGAAGACGTTCGTATTCATCCACCCACAGTGATCTCTACGCTAAGCCCGTTGTGTAACTAAGCTGTTATTGAGAAAACTCAATCTACTACATAGAGTGGGCAATTATCATTTGTGTCCACCACTGTTGTTGATGGGAATTTAGAGCAGGGTTCTTGTCCTATATACAGGGTTTGGCAAAAGTAGGTTTACAGCTGTTCGCATGGAAAACAACACGCAGGCCATGACTATTGCAGCAGTGTTATCGATTCAGAAGAATGTCATGCACAGCTGTAAACCTGCCTTTGCCCACCCCTGCATTTGCATGTAATCCTGCTGGGGAAATCTTTATGCAACACATTGGAAACAGACACTGAACATTTTATAAAACATAATGTGAAATTTAGCAATATCAAATACAAACCTGCTTTTGAAGCTGGGATCTAACAATATCATGAGAAAATTTCAGCAAGACAATTAATTTCATAAGCTAATAATAGACTGATTTTTATACCTTTGTAACATGCTCAAGGGCCTTATTAACAGGACCCCTCCTTTTATCCAAGCTTCCTTTGTTCCACAAATAGAGTTATCCCTGTTTTCATCTGTATTCCGCACCTCCATAATTTCTCTCACATTCCCATATCCTCCGTAGCTTTCCAGAAAATTTACCTTCTCTCTTCTCAGTCATTCATGGCACTCCCACCAGGAAATAATTCCATTCCCCTCTAATATTTGATGTGGGTTTTCATTCATGGTGCCTGACTGTGTCACAGTTACCAATGCTCCCATCTAACTGGCTCTGTGGGACTGCCAGCCCTTCCGGGCAAGAATGCAAACACTGTGATGATGACAAGGATGAAGAGCGGGGAGAAGGAAGATCTATTAAACACTCTATTTTTGCCAGACTCTTGCTGGGATCCTTGTGCATATTTTCAAAACTACAATTATTCCACTTATTTCAAAAAGAGGACACGTAGAACCCAAAGACTTTAAGAAACTTCCTTGGTCATTTGAATAAAATACCAATCCTTTATTTGAAAGCTAGTCAGCTGACTCCAGAGCCTATGCCCCTTGAAATAATATCATGAACAAAGTAGAACCTTCCCCAACTATGGGGAATGAATGAAGGATATAGAGAACGTAGAGACTTCACTAGACCCCAAGGAGCTACATGGAAAAAAATAAAGAGGCTCCTAATTTAGAAGCACAAAGAGAAAAAGAATCCCATAGATGAAGAGTAAATGACAGCTAGTGGTGGGGCGGGGAGCCTAGGGGGTGGAAAGATTGAACAAAAAGAAAAAAAGAAAGAAAAAGAAGGACTCATGGACATGGACAACAGGGTGGTGATTGCTGGGGGAAGGGGAGTATAAGGGGACTATATGGTAATGGAAAAACTATAATAAAGATTATCTATTTTAAAAATAAATAAAAATAAAAACCTATGTATTTTAGGAATGTTTTAAGCAATTTAAAAGTTTATAACAATGACATTAATTAAAGCTGGCTCCTCAACTTCTTCCTTTTCAGAGTACAATTCAAAGTTCTGTGCACTAGAGACCAGCGAACCCTAAACCCGGATGCAGACAGGAGGTTGAGCCCCATTGCTGCTTGTAGAGGGATGTGGAGGCTTCCCTCCCGGCAATGTGCTCAGAAGCCACTTCCCAGACCAAAGCATTTTGGGGAACCGGGAAGAGTGTGGGGAGTTTTGAGCTAATGATAATTGAACCAAGTCAGCAGACCTTCGACAATTTTTCTAAAAGGGCATTAAAAATTCTTATATTATTTTGCCTTAAATATCCATTTTCCTTAAATAATCACTTCATCTGAGGATTCATTTTAAGTACTTCCTTGACCTATTCTTTAATGTGAATCATCATTTATTAGCTCATGCAAATCTTTGGAACCATGTTGTCCTAATTCTGAAGGGCATCTACTTGCATTTGAAACAAAGACCATCACCTCAGTTGTGGTGAAAGTTAGCCGAAGATGCACAAACAAAATGTTAGAAGGTCTGGGGGATATGACCCCCAGAAAATAGGAAATCCTCTACCCTACTAGGGCTGGATTCCCCTTTATATTTCCCAGTCATTTTACAGTTATAAACTATGCAACATAAGAGTTAACAGTTCCAGGTTACTCGAATTTTCAGAATTTATTTGAATGCGCTTTCATAAGAAAGCATACACTGATTGTGTATTACATTTTCACATGAGTGTCCTCAGACAGCAGGTATTTTGTTCCCCCGATGAGGCACAAGTTACTTAAAGTAACTTTAAACGCTTTAACACTTTATGTTAAAGTATCAAGTTTTCTACAATAAGCATATGTTACTTTAGAATCAGAAAAATGTCATTAAAAATGTTATTGGGCTTCAAAAGATCACTTGAGCCAAAAAAAGAAATTAAAATGTGTTTTCTAAACTATGAAAAATAAATATGTGTTAGCGCCTATAACCTAGAAATTAAAAGGAGAAAAAAATAATTTTATAGCTCACGAATATTAAAAAATTCTAATAAAGTATAACTTTTATCTGCAAAAGATCAAATGAGATATGACTCTTGAATGTAACTCACTGTGGAAATCAGGAGGGAAAAAAGGAGACTGGATTAACATATGAAAAGCATTGTTTAATGATCAATAGGTGCTTGAACTTTACCATACCTTACACAGTGGGGACCTGTATATTAGCAGACCTTAATCTGACCTAATATGACAGAACAAAAAATTAAAAATCTATCTCCTTCTGTGCCTCAACTCTGTGTCCTGATTTCTGACTTGTCAAGCCCACTTAACCAGTGATACTCAAAGTGTTTTGTATCCCAGAGTACAGCCCAGAAGAGCACCTGCTTCAGAAATTCAAATGCTTAAACGAAGTGAAGATTTTGGGGTCCCATCCAGAACAGGGACTCAAAATCTACAGTATTCGAGAACGGGAATCTGTATGCTAACTGGCTTCTAAATGACTCGTGTGCGTCTTAACCACTCTTAGTTCCTGTGCACATGCACCTGTGTCCATGTGTGCGTGACTCTGCGACATAGAGAAGAACACACTCATCCCGATTTTTGAGATAAGGGCTTCTACTTGCACTCTAAATAAACACCATCTTTGTTCTGGGAATTTAAAATTAGTTCCATTAAATCCACTGAAGCAAATGCTGCTGAAGCCTAATGTGACTTCCAGGTTTATGGACCCTGAGAGTTAATAGATAACTAGAATTCAAAGCTTCCTATTTTCTTTTGCTGTATTTATTACAGGACCTTAAGGAATCCATCTGAGCGGCCTGTGTCCTTGGGTCTGTGCAGGTCAGTGCCATAGTCAGAAAACACGGCAGCATTATTAAACATGTTCAATATTAAGTGAGGTGTAGGCAGATAAAATAGAAATAGGAGACCTAATCCCTATAGTTAATGAGCTTAGACTTCAACAGAGAATATGCAATAGATCATACTTTTTTTTCCTTAAAGAATACTATTAAAAGAACACTGAATAAGTGAAAATGATAGGGTGTCAACTACGTAAGCATTGAGGGGTGAGACAGGAGAGCTGAGAGAACTAAACCTGTAATGACCACAGCATCACTCTTCTAAAAGAAGACGGCAACGCAAAGAAATTTTCAAAAATGGAAAAATATATAGATGCGGGGAAGTACAGTTTCTTCCAACATGGAAAGGCTTTACAGACCTACTTTCCTATTATCTAACTGCAAAGTTTGCTTTTCTTTTCAAGTTGTTTGTATTCAATTACGCCGCTAGGTAAGGAGGAAACAGCGTGAAGGTCACGTGTGGGTATTTATAGTCATCCCCCCAAAAATATTTGTCCATTTAATAAATACAATAAACCTGTAAGGCATAATAAACAGAACATTTTGAAACTTGTAACAAGTGATTATTAAAAATTTATCTGAGTTCTGTGAACGACGCAGGCTTATGAGCTGGTTGTCCACAAGTGGGGGTCAGGGCGCTCCTCCCGGCTAATGGAGTATTTGGGAGCACGCGGAATTAATTCCTGAGGAAAGCTGCCCCTACCTTCGGATTTGCTAAAATGCTAAACTCCAAGAGCTCATTTCAGTGTTGTCATTCAACCAAAAATCACTCGGTGGCCACTGTGTGATGAAGAAATGTTGGTTATAATGCATTTATAATACGTTTTACATTTTCTTCCGAATCTTGCCAAAGTTTGTGTTTGAAGAATCTGCTTGTCTCAGTGCCCATGTATCTTCTAAACAAATAAGTGTTTAATGTTTTGAACCACACCAAGGAGACATCTATATATGGAGGCTTATTTTAACAGGCCTGTTTGTGTTAATAAGCTAGAGATGTCAAAGCCAGCAAAACAATAATAAAGGTTTGAAGGGAAGCAGGTGTGAAGCAGTTTTGATCTGAGTTAAGGTCCTAATAAGTTATATTCATCTTTGCAATTTGAAAATGCTGCACTTTGTGTAATTTACTATTGTTGAATACACAAAAAGTAAGAGTGGCTCTACCTGTTGACATTGTTCTGTATCTAGAATGAATTTACTTTCTGGGAACCTTCAGTCCTATATATGCTCCAGTCAGTTCTCTCTTTTTAAAAACTTTTTATTACAAAGTTTTAGAAACTACATAAAAATGAGAATATAATAATAAACCCCAGTGGAGTCAACAGCCAGCTTTGACCATGGTCACCTTCCTACCCACCTTGCTCTTTCTACTGGTCTACCTCAGGGACTCCCTGAGGACAAACGATGCCATAGCAGATCAAGTCTCCTTTGAATTATTGTCTTTTGAATCTTAAAAAAAAAACACATACAAATGCTCTTCTTATGTTTTAATTTTTTTTGGGGGGGGGGTTGGTTAGGAAAGGAAATCTGATACTGCCTCTGTGGACGAGGATGTTCAGATTTTATTCCAATTCCTTATCAAGAGGGAAGATCAAGAATCTCTTGATGCCCCCTCCCCGTTAGAGAGCGAGTGACGTACGCCGTTTCCCGCTGCACGTTACGCCTGACTGGAGAGAACAGGTCCTCCATCTGGATGCTCACTGTGGAGTGGAACCCGTCTACACGGAGCTGCGGCGTTCTCAGGTGTGAAGACGAAACTGGTTCCATTGGTCTCTAATGCACACCATTGTTAAATAGTGTTCTTACTTCCCATTCCAGTAAGAAAAGCAGTGTTCTCTATGCAGGGACAGATCAACGTAGCTGAAATAAAAGTTCTCCGGTAATTTGCCCATCCTTACTCAAAGGATTAGTGAGCCACTGTCAGCGAACAGATACTGGTCTGCTCATTAACATTCAGGACCAAGAAGCCTTCTGGTCGGGCTGGTTTCGGGGTCTGATGGAGCAATACTTAAAAGAAATTGGCTTGTCTGTGAAACAACTGTTCGGCGAAGCCACCGTGCAAGGGACTTGGTGATAATAAGATAATATTACAACCGCAATGAGAGCATAATGTGTTTTAAGTTACTTTGAGGGGGAAAGAGGGGTCTAAGAATTAGAAAAAGATCAGTAGTCATTCACGCAGAGGACATAAAGCTGCTGATCTCCTTTGTATGTCCTTAGTTTTGAAAGATTTGTCGAAAGAGAAAGGGAGAGAGAGAGGGAAGACAAATTTCCTCGTACAAAGGTCTGAGTTCTTGTGCAATGCATTTAAGGAACACCCAACCACAGATCATATATTCCAACATTGTGCAAAAGCAAGGCGTTTGTGATTTATACATCTGTTTACTAGTTCTGCCAAAGCCAAATCCCTGGTTAGCTGATTCTTATTTTTTGAAGGTCTGTCCTTTGGGAGAATAGGCAGATTACTTTCCAATGCCAGTGAGACTGTTTGTCTAGTTTTAAAACCCAAGTCAACACATTCTGATTTCCCTAGGAGTGTCCTTCAGATGAAATACACGTCACTGAGCCAGGGGCCTAGCAAACTTAAAAACGGCATTCAGCTAATTATTTCCTATCATGATTAACATTATAACTTTTATGAGTTACAGTTATCTTATTATCCTGTGCAATGATGAAGGGGTCTAATAGCACAAAAAATTGAAATATTACACCCACCTATCTTTCAATCACATCATAGAAGTTGTGTGTGTGTGTGTGTTTATGTATTTGTCAGTGTGCTAGGATATGGGAGGTAGTAGTTAAACAGGCATGTCTGCCTAACTGATTTATTTAGAAAATACTTATTGTTCTTGAGTTCCTAGAGAATCTAACCCTTTCAAAAAAAACAAAAACAAAAACAAAAACCCAATATGGATCATTGTTTGGGAAATAGCAAGAGGCTGTCAGTTGAGGACCATGGTAAATTAGAATGTAGACATATCTACTCCTTCCCCCACCTCAGACTCCATGGGAGTCATATAGTCTGCTGCCCCACTCATGGAGGTAATGACCATGAAATTTGCTTTGGCCAGTACTGTAGAGCCCGGGAAGACAGCGTGTCAACTCTAGTTTAGGCTATAAGAGGCAGCATGCCTCCATACTTGTAACAGCCTCCAAACTGCACCGTGCGACAATCGTGCCCTAACGTACCACCTCCTAAAGAACAAGAGGCCTCTAAGAGCTGAAGAGATCAAATCTATACTTTAGAGCAAGCCTAGCTGAACACAGCCAAGAACACCAAACTCTGGCCAAGCCTAACATGCATTAAGGAAAAATAAATGCTTCTTATTTATGTCCTGAAAGTGGGTGTGTGTGTGGGGGGCGGGGGTGTGTTACAAAACAGTATCAGATTGATATGAAGCCAAAAAAAGTTTCTAAAGAATATCTATATCATAGAAAAATGTTCAATGTCAACAAAGTCATATTGTTTGGAAGCATCAACAGTAAATATGTTTACAAGTCCCAATGTCTTTGTGAACATGCATATAAAATCTCTGATACCCTTTGTCTCCTACTGCCACTTCTTTAACTATCACAATCTGAAGTCGTTCTTCAAAGATCCCATCTGCACCCTCTTTCCAAAGTCTCCCCTTGTACCTCTAAATAAAATACTTCACTCCCTCCTTTCTGTTTCCAACAGGTTCTATTTTAGGAGCTAGCTCTGCCTTCTTTTGTGTTGATTTTATTCTTTGGCCGCTGCAATGAGGTAAACTCTGTAACAGATTGTGACCGTTACTTTTGATATTATTAGTCATTTTAAAAAAATCTACTACACACTTGGTTAAGTGCCTTCTCTATGGTAGGCTCTGAATAAATGTTTCCAAATGGAAATCACACCTACACATGCACACTCATCAGGTGACAGGAAATACAGAAGATTCTATCACCATATGGAAAACTACTTAGGTTTCCTTGGTTTTTTTAAATAAGTATATTCCCTGAGAATATCAGACCATATTTTAAAGATATCATTACATTATTGCCATCCCTAAAGTATATAGATGAAAAATGATATTTTAAAAGAAAACACAGCGGATTTCCAGTGTAAAAATATTATGGCGTTGTGTATAAATTATTTCCGCATTCGATACAATGAGAATTCTGAGGGTGTTACTGTAGAATAAGTTCTTCAAAAAAATGGAAATTACTACTCAATTTTTTTTTATTTTGCTCTTAAAAATGTACTTGCTGCCAAAGTCTCTGGACAAATGTATATCATTAAAATGCACAAATAAAAATCAAGAAGGGAAGAAAAATAATAAGACCAAGAAGAACACACTAAACCAAAAAAACCCTCATATTGAATTTCAAATGTAAATAAATTTCATCTTAAATAAATCTGAAGGAAAAAATAAACAAAATAAAATAGCCTGTGAACCAAATTTTCCTGTCTCTGAATAAAACATATCCCATACACGGTCTTGAAGCAGAGCACGGGATGCCTGCATGCAGATAGATGCACTAGGCTTTATGAAATGAGGAGAATCAACAATATGCCTTTATTGATCTAATACCAATTTTTCACAAAACACTCATTTTCTTTTAATTTAGGGACAACTTCCAATTGAATACCATTCTGCACTTAACCAAAAAATGTGGCTAGATTCTTTACCCACCAACATTACTATTGCCTTTTTCAAGAAATATCAGTAATTTTTAGCCAGTGTCCACTCAAACCAAATAAAAGTGTAGTAAGGATTTCAACCAAATGTTGACTTCCTATCATATTACTATTTATAAGTCTGATGTAAGTCAAGAGTATTAGGTTACAGCCTTGGTTTCATCATTTAGGTGGAAACTTGGCAAGCCATTTACCCTCTCTGAACTCCAGGTTTCTTGGAGGCTGGACTATATTTAAACGGGTAATTTTCTTTTTTTAAGGATTAAAAATATAAAAAAAAATTATTCTCTGAAAGACGTTTCCAACCTCCTCCCCACGATAATTGGGGCAGGACAGGCAGAGGGAGATAGAGGAATAGAATCGTAAAATCTCGGCGCATTTAGGGACTGGAAAGCACTCAAAGATGGCGGGTAGTGGGGGCTGGGGGCAGGGCTTCAGGAGTGCGCAGCCTGGGACACAATGCCGACTCGGTCACTGACTCCCTGCGTCCCTCTGCAGGCCTGTTCACCCTGGTACATAAGTTCACATCTGCAAAGGGCCAAGTACAGGTCAGGTGTTGTCTGCTATTACAATTACTACTATCAGAGGTTTGATTGCTCCCCATTTTCCTAGAATCCTACAAATCAGCCACCGAAATGCATGACAACCACAGGCATTTAAACACACCTGACGATATGACAGGTCAGAGAGTCACAAAACACAAACGTGCCAGGAAAATGAGTGGGTACACAAAGATATCCCTACCTTTTTCTGTGTTTATATATGATTTGTTTCTTTGTTTTTGTGTACTTCTGCCTGTCTGGGTGCTTGGCAAAGGTGAGAAAGATAAGGAGTATGGGAGTGAGGCTTTGAGGATATGGCAGTCGCACCTGCTGGGTGCTCATCGATACTGGGGTGTGGCAGAAAATTCGGGTGGGACAGCAAACAAACGGAAAGCATCTCTGTATAACTCTAGGGGAAGCTCTGCAGTGGTCAGACCCTGGCCAACAGGGGAAGTGGCTGCAGGAATGTGTGGTGCAAACCGGAGGTGGAGATTTGGCCAAAGAAAAGAGAAAAAAAAAGCAGAAACCTTGTAGGACACAGAGAAAAGCACCACTGTTGAGAATATAAGCCTTTATTTTATATATATATCCATTATAACATTTCCATTCTATGTTTAAAAAGAAAAAAAATCTAGCTATTGAGTGATAAGAAATTTCTCTGTGAAAGAATGAAAATTTCTGCAATTGACATTATATAGTTTTTCAAATCATTGCTTCAGATACAAATATTTTCAAATTTATTGTGTCTTGGTTACATATTTTAGGCTAATAGGTATACGGAGCAAAGTTTGGCCATTTAGGGAACTAGAGAAGAATTAATATTAATTCAAGTTTAGCTTCCAACCACCCAATGAATATTTACAATTTTCTACAGTGTTATCTTCTAAATATTACCAAATAGATTCATAGAAACTGGAGAAGAACAATACATAGAATGTTATGTTATGCTAAATATTTCAGAACTTCAAAGTTTAAGTCACCTAGTGAGATCTAAGATGTCAGTGTAGTAGGCAGAATCTATACTCATCTCTTCCCAGGACAAAACTGGAATTAGAATTAAATGACAGAAGAGTCGTCCTGAATAACCAACTGAAGACTAGCTGAAGAGATGTCTTATAACCCAAAAATTGCAGAAGCCACATTTAGACAGACAGGAAGAGCAGAGACACAAAAAAGTCTGGCCCTGTCCCCATGGGCAGTGGCCGAGGTTCTGGAGGGTTATCTCACCTGCAAAGGCTCCCCCTGAAAAGTGTACCAAATCTACTGCTGGTCAGCACCCCTCAACCCGGCCCACAGCACCAGTGCCAGGAAGAGGTACCCACGTAACATCAGGCTGAAAGAAGCGCAGAGGTTTGTGTCTGCCAGCGGGAGGCAAGTGGCCACTAAAGACACAGGTACCTCCTTAAAGGTCCAATGCACAAAGTTGTGTTTGCAGCCATGCACCCTGGGCTCTGGCCGATGGGAGGACGGAGCAGACTAGAGACATGGGAGGAAAGTCTAGGGTGTGTGGCTCTGGAGAGGGAGCTGAAGGGGCAGCCACTAGCATCGCTGTGCTTAGTCAGTCTTCGGGACTGCAGGTACCATGTTTCTTGGGTGGAACAGTCCCCCCTGTGCAGCATCAGTCTGGGGGAAAGCAAGAGCCCCACCCTTCGGTCTCCCTCTGGCCCCACCCTGTGGAGGGTAGGCTTTGCTGAGGACTGCGCTCCGAGAATAGTCCAGGGACGGAGCCTAGCAGGGCAGCCTTCAGGCAGAGTCAGGTGGAGACAGGGAGAGGCAGATCTAGTCCGGGTACCTTGGGGCTTTTGCAGATCTGTGCCCGGGCTTGAGGCTGATAAAAGCCAGCACTGATGCAGAGCTTGGTCCTTCCCACGAGCACCCAGACTCGGCAGAGGTGACCACAAACTGTGGATGTTTGTAGCTCCAGTTTACCAAGGGGCAGTCACGGGTGGCAACGGACACTGGTCTGCATCACAGTCCCTTGCAAGAGGTCCAGGGTCAACACACCCAGTGACCAGCTTCAGACAATATCAGAGCAGGACCTTATATGCTTCACAAACAGCATATCCAAAGAGAGATCGCAGCAGGCACCACATGCTGCTGAGGCGAATTCCGCTTCATGTGGTCAGCACCTGCGAAGTAGCTTGCGCTCTATGGTTGGAGTTGAGCGTCACAGTCAGCCTGAGGGTCATTCCCACAACCAAGTGGCTAACAGAAATCAAGCCTCAGTCACAACAGGAGCGACCACATAATCCAAACAAGGGACCGTGCTGGAGCACCCAGCTCAGGTGATCAAGAAGACTGCACCACTGGATCCCTCAGGACACCTATGACACAAGGCCACCCATAAGGCCTGGAAATCACGGCAAATCTGTCTACTGCATAGGAACAAACACAAAGAAGCAGCCGACGTGGGGAGACAGAGAAACGAGTCCCAAATGAAAGAACGAAGGAACTCTCCGAAAGAAGAACTAAATGAAATGGAGGCAAACAATTTATAAGATGCAGAGTTCAAAGTAATGCTTAGACGGATGCCAAAGAGCATGAAAAAAGACACAGAAACCATAGAAAAAGGGGCGATGTAGAAAGGAGGAGAACAATATATGAAATAAAGACGACACTGGCAGGAATGAATGGTAGGCTGGGGGAACTCATTGTACTTAATGAAAACATGCTGGAAAGTGGTCACTTTCTAATATAATATAGTCATCATTCCTATTATGAAAAAAAAACACATCACCAATAAAGATGTAAAACCCTGAAAATGGGACCAGAGGCGGAAATGCAAAATGGACCATTTGGATTAGACGCCCCAGCAATAATGCAAAATGACTCACAGAATAGAAATGGCTTATATGACTATCTTCTTATCCTTAGAAGGCGTTCTTGCAACATCACTCTTCAGGGAAATAAAATTCAAAGCCTTTCAGAGCACCATTGGTTGTTTTGGGTTTTTTTTTTTAATATTTTTTTTATTTTTAGAAAGGGGAAGGGAGGGAGAAAGAGAGGACAGACACATCAGTGTGTGGTTGCCTCTCATGCGCCCCTCACTGGAGACCTGGCCTGCAACCCAGGCTTGTGCCTTGACTGGGAATTGAACCAGGGATCCTTTGGTTTACAGGTCAGCACTCAATCCACTGAGCCGCATCAGCCAGGGCTGAGCACCATAACTGATTGTGGACTGTTCTTCTGTGCTTATACCACCTGACACTCATCAATAAATGCCATGAGGAAGTGTTTTTAAAAAAAACCAAGAGAAAAAATGGAAAGCTACCTGCATGAATGCACCACTGTTCCTGAAAGGTGACTTAGAATCATCACTTTCTAGGGGTAAGAAGATAAGTCATACAATTGCCCGACTGACCTTCATGAAACTGCCAAAGAAAGGGCAGAAATTATAATGGTGACTTTTTAATTTATATGTTTTTATAATTATTTTTTTAAAATGGAGCTTTTCAGAAGCTGAGCTCACCAGTATCCCATTTAGATTTTTTGAAAAGACTGGGCTAAAAGCTTCCTTGAAAAAAATCTTAATTTCTCTGCCATTCCAGCCTAATGCAACTGCAATGAAATGTACTGTTACTGAAGAATTCATCATCCTCTATGTCAGACCTAATCTTAGCAAAAGTCAATGTCCTGTCAAACCGATTGACGTAATACCTCTAAGTACATTAGCATAATTTAAAACGCACCTGTAAAAAGAGAGGGCGAGACGGAGGAAGGGAGGGAAGGAAGTTGAGATGGGGGAGGGAGGGAACGAGGGAGATTTCTTTAGTAAGGCAAATGAGCTGTAGGATTAAGAAATGTAAATTCAAAGATATTAATAGTTATTGATATGAGACTACAAAAGTATCTGTCTCAGTCTTGTTGAATACATTTACTCATAAAAAAACAAAAACAAAACAACTCCCCATAAAGCTACCTTACATCTAATTTTTTTTATTAAAAAGAATATGTATTATGTACTGTAAATACTGCCCTGGAATTATTTCACCTTAATTGTAGCATACAGTTTTATAAAAGTGCTAGAGTTGTTTTCGAAAGACACAGGTAAGAAGTCAGCAGCAATAAATCCCTCTTACCCACTTTCTGTAACAAAAGTTACAGTGTCTCAATTCGCCTTAATGTGAAATGATACGTTATAGTTCCTCAAACAGAGAGCCCCTTCAGAGGCTCCTGAATGTCACTGGATCCGTAGTCTGTCAATCAAAGGTAACTCCCAGGACCTCCCTAGGCTCATTCAAGGAACCAACATTCATAGTATCACTTCAAAACAAGGAATTATTTTCAGGTACATCCACATAATAACGCTGAACATCAAGTGTGAGGCAGAGGAAGAATGTGACGATGCTGAAAAATATTTGCAGGAAATATAAGTCCTGTTCACTTACACAGAAAATTTCATATCACCTTGAATACTGAAAACACCACCGGGTAGACCTGCCTTTTAGAACTTGGAGGGCTGATTTGAAAGAGAGTGCTGTTGTTATACTTGTTTAAAGCAGCAATGAAGCAGAACATTTTACCTACTAGAGAGGAAAACAAAAAAGAAAAATAAAAACTTCGGCAAGCCTTTTCTACACTCGCTCTGCCGTGCATTGACTGGAGAAAGCGAAGAAAATGAACGGCAGTTCTGTTGCCATAGGGCAACTTAATAGACTGAGGCACACAAGCAAGGCTGGCCACAGTTGGCAAGTGTGGTTTACGGTGAGTCATAGTGAGGTGCATTCATTCCTTAAGAGTACGCACCACTTAAGAATATTAACTTTATCCTTATTAATTCTGTTTATAAAAATCAGGTTGCTGTTAAATACTTTCTGAGGCTCCAGTGAGAAAATTCAGCGCTGAAATCGTGGTCATAATTGCATTCACACTTTGCGCTTTCTAATACAGGAGGTTTATTTAAAAAATAGAATATAGAAATGAAGTCAATTGTATATAATCAGGAAATCAATGGAGTGGTTAAACCTTGTGTAGTAAGCACTGCAACTGTAACGTAAAACATGGCTACGTTATCCGAAGGGCGAACTCTAAAATAAAGGAGACCACCCCACTGGCACGTAAACCTTACCTGTGTTCTTCAAAGGTTTGTTATATCAAATGATATCAAATAAAATTTATATAAAATTATATCAAATAATTTTAAATGACATTTAATCATATTAAAGAAAAACTCCCAGATGAAAAGTGAAGACAAACTATGGTAGGATAAAACCTGAATTAGAATTATTTTAACAACGCAAAACTGAGCTTAAGCCTTTCAGAATAAGTCTCACAGGCAAACCACAAATGCAAAACAGCTCTTTAACTTGGGTTTTCCCAAGATCTTACTATCGAAATCGTCAAAAAAGCTCATGTTTGTTTGTTTGTTTGTTTTTGAGCAGAAAAGAAAAAAAGAGAAGGACCTCATGGACACATACAACAGGCTGGTGACTGCAGGGGCGAGGGTAGGGGGTGGGTGGCAGTGGACGAGAGTATAGGGGGTTAAATGGGACTGGAAAAAATACAATAAACATAAATAACATACAACATGTTGCAAATGTTTAAGAGGAAATGGAAAGCTTCAGCTTTAAAAAAAATTAAAAAAGATTTTCATATAAGGCTGAGGTTCTCACAGACATACACACCTAGACCAGAGCAACGCGGAAACTGTTTCACCTACCGTCAAACTTCTTGTGCCTGGACACGAACGTGGTACGCACGAAGTGACTCGTCTCCTCCACGAGGTTTTCAAACTCCAGTTTGCTTTGCTGGCTTAACTTGTCTTCCATTTCCGTGGTGCAGCACGTGTATTCTTGAGGACAGATTCTCAAGTGCTCTCCTGCAAGGAGAAGACAAATGTCAGGAAGAGAAGAGGACGGCTCCAGGGAATTCTCTAATATTCCACTCAAATCCCCGGCTACCTGTTCCTTCGACCCCTCCATGAACTCTCTCGGCGCCCCGGTGCACTCAACATTTCAAATGTTCTGGACGGTTGTGGATCCTGATGTTAGGGTCTGACTGTTTGTGTCCCCCCCACCCATAATTCGTATGTGGAAATCCGAGTCCCAAAGGCGATGACATTAGGAGCCGGAGCCTCTGACAGCGGTTAGGTCATGAATGGGGTCAGTGCCTTATAAGAAACCCCAAATAGCTAAATGATGCCTCCCTTCTTCCAGCAAAAAGATGGCATTTGTGAACCACAGAGCAGGCTCTCACCAGACACTGAACCTACTAGTGCCATGACCTTGGACTTCCCAGCCTCCAGAACGGTGAGAAATAAATATGCTGTTTATAAGCCACCCAGCTTATGGTATTTTTGTTATAGCAGCCCAAATGGGCTAAGAGACCTGATATTTAGTTTCTGCCCCTGTCTTTTAAATGAAAGTCTATGAAAGATCTCAGAAAAACACGGCAATATTTTGCTTTTATTTGAAATGTACCAAGGAACATCAGGTGACAAGAGATGCAATATAGCTTCTTTGGAAACCTCAAGTAAGGCAAATGACAGTTCCCTCACCAGAGCCTTAGACAGCAAGGACAAGAAAAGGTGGCAATTGCACCTGTGTTCTCTCTCTGCCTGTCCACCTGTCGGAGCACATCAGCTTTTCTCTCAGTGAAAGTGAGGGTGTTTTTAATGGCAGGTGACATGTGACACATGTGCCCTCAGTTAACATTTCTTCTCAGGGAGAAAATGTTCCCCTATAAAGAGGAAAGCGCTGATGGGTTTAGTTAATGCTTATATATAAATGTAAAGTAAAAGATAATGAAAGTCTTGTATTAAGTTCCACAAACTTATCTCTGACTATACCAGGTCACTTGTTTTGACAATATTGCTCTCTTCAGTACTAATTGCAAGTAGGAGCCAAACCTTCGCTTCCTAACATTAAAATGGCCCGAAATTAAAATGTGAGTTCCCAACTGATACAGCTCCTTTAGTGTCAAAAACGTTTAACAGAGTCCGGAGGGAAGAAGAAAAATCCACCCACCATCTTGTTAAGCAAAACCAGCCAGTTGCCTCTGTAATCAAAGTTACTGTAGGTCATTTGAAAAACCACATGTACTTGACGTAGTGGTTAAAATTCATTTATAATGTTTAACAATATTTATATAATATTGTGGCCTGTGACACTGTGTGACATATAGGGTGTTTCATGATTCCTCATGTAGTTTGGTGCTTTAGTACCTACTTATAACAACCCCAGAATTAATAAATGAAAATGGTGTGCACTAATGTTAGATCTTACATAATTCCTGAAAGGAAAGGAGACCATAAAATATCACATGTGTATTTTTAAAAAGAAAATGAAAATACATTGTACTTGAGAATATTAAACATCAGATTCAAAATAATAGTTCCCTCCTTGAGGAATGAGGATTTGAAAGAAATACTCAAATACTTTTATCTGTAATCTTTTATTATTTAAGTTGCTTAATGGATAGTTACATGATGATTATTATATTATTATCTTAACTTTTTCTGTATATTTAAAATATCTTTTAATAAAAACTTGGAAATATGCCATGCCATTAAAATGTAGTAGCCATGACAGTTGTGCTAGGGAAGAGAGCAGAGGGTAAATATTTAAAAAGAAAAACAAACTGCCCTTGACATTCAGAAGCCAGCCTGGCACTCACTGCTGGGTCATGATCCTCTATTACAAATAAACAATCTCACAGAATACCGACCTTGGACAAGGCTGTGCTGAGGCCATGATAAAATGCAACAAAACAAGGCCATTTCAAAATGTGTCTAAGCACAGACAAAAACAAGGTCGCTGTCCCATCAAAAAAGCACCAAACACATCCTGTCTTGGGCAAAATGAAATGTCTGGCTACCATTTACCGATTCATCTTCATCCTAGTCTTCCCTCCTGTTGATCAGATGTATTGAGATAACCTTATTATAGAATTACCTCTGCCTTTGGACAGCATCCAATGTAGTTTGAAGCCTTGCTCCTTTGAACCCTCCCCCAAATCCCCGAACCAAAATCCACATCCTGTATTAAACTCCTTTTAAGTCCCTCTGATTGAGAAATCCCATGGCCCTCCATAGTGTATTCTCACCCGCTGCAGTAAGTGATAACTCACATGGTTCAACTACAGATGTGCTCCCGATGATTTCTGATTTGAAGGTACTGATTTACCGAAACGGGGACGGATAGAGCACCATAAAGAGAACACCATAAATTGAAAAAATTTTCTCCAAGTGATTCTGATACTTACAACCCATTGAGATGCACAGATCTAAAGTTTAAGATAGTGGGAAGGAATAAGTATGGCTCCATCAAAAGCAAATGGTTTGCAAATCACTGATTTTTTATTTTTTTTTTAACTAAGATATCAAATCTAAGCAGTAAGGACACAACTCTATCCAGGTTGAATGGATATTTCATATTAACAACTTTGCAGAGGATTCCTTTTTCTGACCTGGTTATAAAATGTTTCCATAAACCCCACTATTCTATTTCTTATGACCCTCTGCTCCATTTCCTACTCTCTGTTATCCCCAAATGAAATATCCACTTTTCAAGATTTAGTCATCAGGACTGCATCCTACTTCTGAATCATTGCAATTGAGTCCACAACAAAATGCATGGGGCTTTGCATAAAAATAAAGCAAACAAACATACAGAATAACAAAAAAAAAAAACCAAACACCTAAATTTTTTATGACCTGAGACAAATAGTTATTTGGGGGAAATATCTGGAAAAAACACCAAGGATCAACATTCATGAAATTTTGGATTGGAGACATAATCTCTAACAAGCCAAAGAAATTCAGAATTTTATGCTGTAATAAATTAAAACCAAAAGATACTTAGTTTTTAATGAGACAGCTTTGAACCAAAATTCTTTCGTTGGTGCGTGTGTGTGTCTGTGTGTAGGGTCATGGAGGTATCTATAAGAAGCTGCCTTACTCATTCCAAGTGGTTTTAGACCTTCTATAAAACTAAAAGGGTCCCCAACAAGTGAATTCCTTTTTCCTCCTTTATGTGGGTCCCTGGCAGAGAGAAAACTGGAGAGATGGAGAAACAGAGATAGACGAGTTTGGAGAAAGAAAGTGAAGGGGTGGAGAGATCACCTGAACATGAAAGAATCCTGCTGTACAATGAGCAGATCCTTCATGCCATGTTCATCCAGTGTTTCTGAGCACAGGGGATCAGGGCACAGGAAGTACGTGGCTGACGTGGGGCTGAGCCTTGCAGGCTTCCTAACATATTACTGGATAGGAGGGCTGTGGGAAGTTTGAACTATTGAAGTGCAGGTCCTTTGCCCCCCCTCACCTGAGGTCCCCGCTACTTGCCAGACAAACCGATGACTCTGAATGGCCAAAAAGACTGAGGACAATGAGACAGTTGTTCTGAGTGGGTTATTTATTTATTCATTTATTTCTTTTGGGGCCCTAGAACAGAAGTTTGCCAAGCATGGCCTCTGGGTCAAATACAGCCCACCGCCAGTTTTCGTATGCCCTGTGAGCAAATGGTTGGCAAAAATAAATAAGTAATATCAAAATAGTGATTTTTTTTTTTTTGCTATGTGAAAGTTTTATAAAATTCTAAGTTAATTGTTCATAAATAAAGCTTTATTGGGGAAAGAGTTCCACCCATTCTATTTGCATATCGTCTATGGCTGTTAGAACAGCAGCACAATTGTGACGGAGACCATAGAGCCTACGATACCTGAGCTACTTCCATTCTGAAATCATACACGCCAGTTACCCTGATATATTAGCTCTAGGCCTTCCTGTTCAAATTCTCTTTATAGCAAGAATATGAAACTTTTCGCAGCTCGAATACTTCCTGACACTTATGAGTACTTGACGTAACAATGGTATCCTTCCAAAGCTGTAACTTACAAAGAAAAAAGTGTTGTTTACGAGCGTCCCATCAACATTCCTTTCTCAAACTCCCCTAGACCATTTGTTATCTCTTGTATAATTAGATAAATTAACTCAACTGGAGTGCCCGGTGATGCATCTCCAAGGTCACTAATAATACTAAATAGCTCATTCCAGGAGATCAGAATGACAGACCATAAATGTAGATGTGGCACTGAAACTATATTGATTATACCTTTACTCATCGGACATTTGTTGGTAACCTATGTGCAAATCATGATGACAGGTTCATGTCCAGCGAGATCAGACAGAGAGGATAGTGCCATGAGCTTAAACAGGTGCTTGCTTTCTTAAGATCCTTAAAGTCCCTCATTTTTATATACCTCTTCACTAGCTCTAAAATAAGAGGCGTGGTAGATGTGGAAGAAAGGAGCTCTACCAGGAAGTCAGAGAATGGGCAGGAACTCAGGGACCTCCATTCGGGCAACAAATCAGCATCTCTTTTCCAAGAAAGAAGAAGTGGGACTCTTTCTCCCTCTATAGACTCCCTGCAACTATGTGTCACTCTTTACAACACCTTTCTCCAAATGCCTGCCAGGTGTCCACTTTCATGCCAAGAGCCTGAGGTGACAGCAGAAATGTCATTCTGCCACGCCACGCTCCCTCCAAGGATGTGCCTCAGTCTGCAAGCCACCAGGACTAGGCTTTGTGAGTGGCATGGTGGGAAGGGGCAGTAGGCTGCAGGGCCCCATCCACCACAGAAGCTGGCAGACCCGCTGCCCTCAGCAGAGACACTGGAGGCCCTCAGACGATGCACGCCAAATGAACAGCAAATACGAAGTGCCCTGAATGAACCACCTTTCATATGTAGACTAGAGCCAGCCAAACTCTTGGCTTTTATAGAGCTTTGGGGTGTGGAGGAAAATGACTACCCTTGCACTTCCTAGAAAGTAGGTTGAAAATCAAAAACTAAAAAATGAAAAAATGGTAGCAAGATCTCACAAAAACAGAGTGATTCAATTTCAGAACCTCTCAATTCCACTTGATTAAAATGCAATATTTGCTTTAGACTCAGCCCTCTTTGGACTGGATGGTCCTCGCCAAAGTTCTCTCATCCTTGAACTATTAAATTCCCCACTGTCAATGAGCTGCTCCTGGTAAAGGTCAGAATCTCCTCATCTTTTTATACATCATCTCAAATAACCGTTCTGTTTGTTCATCTGGTGCCTTAAAAGTTGACTAGAGCAAATAATCTAAAGAAAAAGGTTGAGGGAAGTAAAATATTCTAGAATCAGTTAACTTTTACCTACAGTTTCTGAGAGCTAAGATCACTGAAAATGGAGTTAACAGTCCTGGACTGTTTGTAGCCTCATAAAGATCTTATGCATGCAGAGCAGGAGTGCTAGACCACAAGAAAACAGCATTTTTTAAATGTATGTTCCAGTTCATTTCTTTAAAATTCCCAAAACCTCTAAATAAGCACTTCTTCAACATTTTTCAGTGGGAGGCTTTATTAGAAATAATCCTTTCATATCTTTGAGGGCTGCTCTTCCTCAGTCATGTCGTTTAGTACCATAGTCAGAAATGTTCAAATCTTCACATAAGTTTTACGAAATTCAATTAATGTTCTACTTCGGCAGATCTTATCACTCAAATAACCTGCATGAGTGTCATCCTTTGATGTTGTCAATTTCCTGATAAAGGCTGAATACTAATTCCCTTAGTTATAAAATTTTCACTCTGCATTTTGCAAAAATAACTCCTTTGAACAGACGTACAAGTTAGTTGTTTAAATCTGTTCCAACAGTCACACAAAGACAATTTCAAATGCACGCCTCCAGTTGGTATAGAGCCCACCTCCATAGCTCTTCCGACAGTGATTCCGATCTTTACATTCCCTTGCCTTTTTTTTCCCCTGAAGAAGCTGATAGTTGGGGGTGGAACAGGCATAAAATAAGGAGTGATCAGAATTAACAAGGCATGAGGATTATGGGGGACAGGGAGTGGGCAGAGGTGGTCTTTGAGATCATAAAGTCACTGGAGTGAGAAAAGCCATCTTCCCTTTTTCTCACATCTAATCTGGCTTTGATATCAAATTGTTAAACTCGTAAAAACTGATCATGTTTAAATAGAGGGGGTTTCTCCTAGTCTTAAAATGAATATATCTTATATAATTTATAGAAGTAAAATTTTGAGACATTTAATAAAAGCAATGCCTTAAAAATGATTAACAGTAATTTGTATGTGTAAATACATGCACACACATACACAGATACACAGAAGAATACATAGAATTTCCCCCAGTATTTTTTAAAAGTAAAGAACAGAAAGCTCTTGGAATAAAACTTTAACTGCTATTTTCTTCTATACAGGAAGTAGCCCAGCAAAACTGTGGTTAAATACCACAGGGACAATAGCAAATCTTAACAACAATCAGGTTTCATGATCTAACGTATGTGGCAAATCGGCCACTCAACTTATTAAAATAGTGTTTCAAAAACTAATGCAAAGCCAAGGTAAATATCATAATTTAAATTGCAAGGATAACTGATAAATCTAGTAATGCAATTTATTATTCTACATCCATAAAAGGAAGAGTGCTTGGTAATACTAAAAGATTTTGCACCTAGATCATAGCCAAAGTTAAAAAAGAAATTATTGTTGTTCCTTGAATTTTTCCAGCGTCTTCACACCATATCTCTGCCACTTGCTTGCTGAGGTTTTAATACAGTCTGTAAACAGAGTTGAGAGGTGATCAAAAGGCTGTCTGGTGGCACGTACTGCACCCCAGAGGTGTACTGAAATTGGATTGGGGGAAGATGCAGAGGTGGAATGAATGGGCATGCTTTTCCAAGAGACTTACTTGTAGCTATTCTGATAAATTCGGCAACCTCCCAAGGGCAACATCCCTTTCCTAGTCTTTGGAGGATTATGCTCACTGAGTTGTACATCCAATTTAAAATTCTCATATAAGAAGTAGTTAAATAATAAAATCGTATCAATATCTAACAGGTTAATGTGTTGATTCCTCAGGACAGTTCTCGGAGAGTTAAGACCAGTAAAGAAATCTTGATCTCATTATTTCTGTATTTCAAAATCAAACTGAAAGCTACGCAAACATAGAAATCTTTAGGAATAATCTATAAGTATCTGTGATGAAGATAAGCAAAACGCCAAGGCAAGGGTCTCCACTCTGATTGCAACGTACACCTTCTATATGCCCAACATTTTGTGAGCACTTCCTGTATGCCAGCTACTATAAAGTGGGTATTTTTATCATCTTCATTGTACAAACTAGAAAACTAAATCTTAGATTAGCTTAATCTTTGAGCTAGGAAAAGCCTGTCTCCAAATCTCATCCTCATGGCCATTTTAATTCTAACAAGACAGGCTGGAGCACTGTAGCAAATGTTTGGGGACAGGGGTACCATGGAATATTTTAAATTTTCAAGGGGAATGTCACATCTGTGGGAAACTGTAGAGCCTAATTGTGGCAGGTAGTTTGAGTTTCAACATCAAATTGCACTACATTCCTTCAATGATAACATATCTTTGCAAAGCTGGGTTTTCCCTCAATTTCCATGTATCATTCTACCATAGACGTCTTCTCATATGCCTGCTATTATACCCCAAACTAAAATTATGAGTGTTGTCTTATTTAACTTTAAGCTTTTAAGGCGGTTGTGCTCACTGCCTTAGCATAACTCTTGACACATAGGAGGTTCTGTAACAAATACTGAATTGAATGCATCTGACTTATTTTGCTCTCTTACTTACTCAATGACCATTCAGTCGCACCCACATGACAGGTTACTTACACGCTTGGTGCTAAGGAATAAAAAAAGTAAAATTTTGAGACATTTAATAAAAGCAATGCCTTCAAAATGATTAATAGTAATTTGTAATAGTAATAGCTCGAGAAGCTCAGAGTCCGGCACAGAAAGATGCATCTGCGAGTTAAAGTCCACCTTACAGATGAGCACAAGATCCAGAAAAAGCACGGACGTCCCACCAACCACCCACCTCCCCAGACTCTGCTGACTATGATAGAAGCAGAATGATAGGAGCTCACTGACCCTAACTTGGCCTACATCATTTCTAGGCAAGCAGCAGTAGTACTGCCTATCTCTTTGAGTTTCAGTGACAAGCAGGAACATCCTTAGAGTGGTTACACCTATTTCTTTCACTTTACCCTGGCTCAAGTATCTTTCAAACTGTAGGGCCTTAAATCCTTTAGCAAGCATTCAAGTTTAAAATAGAACAGGGTATTTTAAAGCTCATATGAATTAAGGATAAATGTTTCTTGTGAAAGTTTGGTCAAGATTGTATATATTATATATGTATTGGGTTGCAATGAACAATGTTATTTCTTTAGTAATAATGTGGACACAAAATTTGGAAGCCAAAGTTCAATGTTGTGTGCAAGCGATGACAGAAAGGGCAAGGAGCCCACTTACTGATGCTTTGTTGGAGACCGAGAATAGCCGCTGCTCCTTTAGATGAGTTGGACTGAGTTTACCATGTGTTTTCTTCTTCACTAATATGAAGACATCCTCTGTGGAAGTATTCTTTGGGATGTCTAATCTTTACAATGTTTTCTAAAAATTTTCATGCAGGCTTATTTTCCACTTGGATTGCATAAACACATTGGGATCCATAAGAAAGACTAATTGCTAACCTAGAAGAGAGGGATTGGAGTAGCATTTATAAACAGGTTGTGAATTTCATGCCTGCTCACAATTCCTTTGCCATGCTTGTCTCAGGAATTGCCAGGAATTTCATATTCAAATGTTCAAAGAGGTCTTTAATCCTATAGACTGAATGGCAGCTTTATGGGCATGCTTGGTTAGATCTAGTTAAGCTGCTCCAACACCGCTTGCCAAATCCAGGCACACAGTAATTCACAAGTTCCCGGTGACCTTCTGCAAGTCAGCTGACCAGGGATGCTGACTTCCATCTTTCTGTTGCTGTGACCGATATTGCGTAAATCAAACCGATAGCCTCCTACAAATTCACTCACGGATGATGATCAATTTCAAGTTTATTGCAGCTGTAATCCCACACCCATCTTTGCTCACTAAAAGTAAACCATTTTTACAATTGAATTTGGTGATCCTATGGTGATCTACAATAAACCAATTTTAAAAGTGCTTTTTTTTTTGACCCTGATATAGCAGATCAGCATTCTTACTAAATTATATGACAGCTCCCTTGAGTTACTCTTCAAAGCCCACTGGCTGTAAACTAGTTCAGACCAATTCGGCAACGCAGCTGAGGTGAGGTGAGAGTGATTAAGAACTTAATGACACTGAACTGCCTGTAAGCCTTTATAAAAAATTATTTTTCTTCTCCATAAAATACTGCAGTTTTAGTAGGCATCTGTAACACCATGACTGCAACACTGATTGTACCATATAAAGCAATAAAAGGCAAAGTGGTCAGAAATGTTACGAGATCGATGGTACAGCCTATGAATGTATATTTCTTTAATTGTCTGCCTCCATGACAATGACACTCCATAATATCTAACCTTTTACAACTCATGGAGCCATTAATTTATAATAATTACTTTAATTCCCACTAATCATTTAAGATGGATGCCCATAGGTAAATATCACTCAGTCTCTATTTCATAGATGAGTGATGGGAGGCCTACAAAAAGAAAATAGTCCTTTCCCCTTGGCATCACTTTTGCAATTAATAAAGGGCAAGAGGTCTCTTTCTAAAATGTGTGTATGGGGACCTAGATTTTAAAATGACACTACTTCAAATGCTCTAATAAATTCTAGCATCATTTCCAACCGGGGGCTTTAAAATGTCACTGCTCAGGTGACAGCAGCATAGCCAAGCATTTATCATTCAAAAAATGTGTGTGATTAAAGCTCAGCCAAGGTTTTAAACCAAGAGGAGAGAAGAACCTCAGAAGAGAAAGGAATAAAAACTCCCCTGAAATTAAAGCACATACCCTTATAGATTTAAAAGGGAAAGGGATGGCCGAACCGAATTTTAAAGAACATACTCTATAAAGGCAATTGAAAAATGTCTAGACAAAGAACAAAATGTTTAAAAGGAATAATCTGTTTTTAATTTAAAACAAATCTCAATAGGAATTTAAAAAACAACAACAACAACAACAATACTTGGGGACTCTCGGAATAATCACAGCTTTTTCTCCTTTATAATCTCTTTCTTGGGTTTTTCTTTTCTTAGACTTGCCTCAAAGGAGGAAGCATGGGTAGTTACCTAACATCTTATAATGCGGACAAAAACCACATGCAGCTTTGCTTTTACCCAGGACTAAAAATACAAATATGCAAAATAGCTGATTAAGTCAATATCATATAGCCTAAGGAAATCCTTCATTTATCAGTTTGGTTCTCGCACATTAAGATATTTACAGAAAAAGATCTCGAACCAGGCCCTGGTTTTCGATGAAAAGGCTACAGTGGGATAACGTTTGATCTTTGGGGGGCATATTTTGCTTCAGGAAGTTAACTTCAGTCCGTATCTATGAGTCTCCACATGAATACCCATATTCAGTCTGTATCTATGAGTCTCATTGCTTATTACTTACTCTGTGGTTAGATTTCCTACACTAAACATTGCTGTATTTGGGGAAGAGAAAAGATACATAGATAATTAATAGTTCACAGGAAAGCTAAAGATCCGACTTAGCTCAATTTATACAATAACATACGCATAACTGCTTTGATCTGGATTACTGAGTTTGTCTTCTTAGGACCTCTGTATAGTTCCTTGGGCGATAAGAATTCAGGGTGCCCATTATTAATCCTTGAAAAATCCCCCATATTTAAATAATTTCCCCTCCAAGAAACTTACACCCATCACCTCGTAGAGGTTAACATCTATGTCCCACATAACTAACTGCATTATTTTTTGTCTGTGCATTTATTAGAGTGTTCATTTCAATACATCTGAGTTGTAGTTATTTATAGAGAAGGCTGTTTCCATTCATCTCTTGCCACTCTCCTTCTTAAATCCTGTGCCAAACAGAACTATTGGCAGCGAAAACACACCATGCTCAATTATGCTTTGGGCCTTGGCAATGCTATTCTCTCAACATGGAAAGCTGTGAGCTTCTCTTTTTCACCTCCTCATCTCCTTCTCATCTCTCAGTTCTCAGCTTAAACACCACTTCTGAGCCTTCCCTGATCTTAGAGTCTAGGTGAGGTGGCACTCTGTCTCAGTATCCCAGCACCCCTGCCCAAGGTCCTGTGTGCACTGTAGTGACCAGTCTATCTGTTCATGCCACCCACAGAAACACAGCCTGCTTGAGGGCTAGGACTGTGTTTTGTTCATCAGCTACATCTCTACTGCCTAGCTCAGTACCTGGCCGATAATGACATGAAATACATTTTGGGTCAGCAAATAAATGAAATAAAAAGGAATCGATGTAATAATGCAAGCAACGGACTGAGCACCAAGTAGAATACAGGAAGGATATTAGGTTCACTCAGAAATGACCAGCTTAAGAGAAACACTGATGACTCTTAGCCTATGCAGGAGATACGGCACATCCAACAGGAAGCGGCAAAGCCGATGAAGGCACCAGTCAACTGGTCCTTTTCACACTGATTGAACCTCAAATCACTTTTTTAAATAATTAATTTGAACTCCCATTTATTTCCCTTTAAAGAAACCTATTGGTAATAGGACTACCCATATTCATAATTTTTTTTATTTTTGGGCAATTATAGTCATCCCCATTTTCCCCCCATTACTCTCCCCTGCCCTACCCGCCCCCACCTCCCACATTCAATCCCTCCCCCATTGTCTTTGTTCATGGGTCCTTTATACATGTTCCTTGATGACCCTTCTCCTTGTTTGCTCCATTATCTCCCTCCTTCCTGCCCCTCTGGTCACAGTCAGTTTGTTCTTTATTTCAATGTCTCTGGTTATATTTTGCTCGCTTGTTTACTTTGTTGATTAGATTCCACTTATAGGTGAGGTCATATGGTATCTGTCTTTCACCGTCTGGCTTATTTCACTTAGCATAATGCTCTTTGGTTCCATCTATGCCGTCACAAAGGGTAGGAATTCCTTCTTCCTTTCTGCTGCATAGTATTCCATTCATAACTTTTAAATGAAAAGAATGCCCTAACAGTATATTAAAGGAGAAATTTTCTAAGTAGGTCATTACAAATAACAGACATGTTGATAAGTAAATGCCTGGATCATGGTTAAACTAGAGGCAAATCTTTTGACCGCAGATATCTGACCTATATCTGCAGTCAAAAGATGGCACAGGGCCATGTGCCATCACCATGATCACAACAGTGATGCACACAGACTAACAGGTGGGCTGGACAACACATCAAGTGTCATCAATGGCATAACTCCAGCGATGAGATTTCCTGAAAAAATGAACAACGCTTGGGAAAAATCTCCAAATGAAACAAATACAATTTTCTCTTGATTTACTTCATAGTAATATCCCTACAAAAATGTTAGTATCTTCATAGTGTACAATAACACTTTATGTTTAGAGTACAATGAAGTTAGTTTCCGAGCTCATTTCATTGTAAACAGATCATTTTTACCTATCGGAGAATCAGACCAGATGCTTGAAAGTTGTGCAAATTGCTTTGGAAGAAGGTCTCACTCACAGCAGGGTGCCTGAAGTCCTTGGTATCTAACTACCTGCCAGCTGCCAAGCCTAGAATGTTCTATAAGAAATTCCTGCCCTTGAAGACAGTTGGTCTAAACAAAGAAACCTTTTACTTCCAGGAGTCTACTATATTATAACTAAGGTATTTCTAGAAACTGTATGTGTGAGTAGAGAGTGAGCCTTTGAATGGAAACCAGTGGGGCTTTTGTTAGTTTGTTTGTTTTTTTAATTGATTCACAGCACCTGGACATTCATCTACTCATTTTTTTCGGTCATGTATTGAATGCTTGCTTTTACAAGGAAGTCCCTCCGGCACCACCAAATAACTAACCAACTTGGAATTTCTTACAGAAAATCATCTTTGCACTCTCGTTTGAAAGTTCCATCAATTGACCTCTTGCTCAACCATCCTCCCAGGGGTCCTCCTGGTGAGTGCTTTGAGGTAGCTGGTAGAAAAGACTACTTCTGGAACAGACCAAAAATTAGTTCCGTTTCCCCTTTGCAGCATCCAGGAGAGTCTAATCTTTAATATTACCTAATACTCCCAATTTCCTGGAGAAAGTCCCAGAAAGAAGGCCAGGAGTCAGAGGTGTGTGAAACGGTACCCACCTATCAGAAGAACATCTGACATTTTCCCACACAGACTCCTAGAAGCTATTCTACTCTGCTGACTCCTGGGTTCGTTTTCTTTTCCAAACACATGCTCCTAGACAATTGGTTTTTGATAGCACATTTTGTGAGAAGAATCTTTAGCTACCTCTTGCGGGGCATGTTCCTGACACTTTGCCCAATGCGCTGCGGAGAGCAAATGGTACGGCAAGGATTTGTCTCATCACCTCGCTGTGCAAATGGCTGTAATTTACAAGTTTGGAAGCACTCGTCCTCTTGGGACTCACAGTAAATTCTCCTTTATTCTACCTCCAAATTAATTTTGTTTTTCATGGTTACCCTTCCATAGGAGAGAGACATTCCATGCACAAGGAATAATGGGATCTAGGCAGGCTTGCAGCTTTCATGGGATTCATCCCTAAACAAACCCGGCTGGGAGACGACAGCTTAGTTTGAGCCAGCAACCAGGTAAAAATTTTACTATTAAAAGCATCTAAGCCATTTACAACAACAAAAACAACAAAAAAGACCTTTAATTGCTCATTTCTAGTTCCTCTGAAGAAAGTCTTCTGCAGAACTACCGCCTTTTGCAGAATTACTGTAACTAAAATTGCACCAGGACTTGGCTGGTACTCAGCACTGGCATGAGGAAGGGTGCCCTATCCCTTCATACTGGGACAAAGAATTAAAGACATGGGGCTCTGGGGCTTGGAAAGTTGTCATGGCATTGGCCCACCTCCATTTTACCAAAGTCCACAGTAGCCAAGCTCATTGTATCTTCCAGCTTCCAACATAACGGCTCCTCTTTCTCTAAAATAATCTATGGGTATAAAAGAAGCCTCAATATTTAAAAGAGTGTCTTGAAAGCTAAGAATAATACTTGGATGACTTAAGGGACTTGAATAAAGGGCGTGAACAAGCATGAGAAGGGCCAGCATGGATCTCATTCTCCACCTTGACGGGCAGATAATGTAAGTTTGTCCAAAGCCATGTCCCTTGCGGACAGGCTGACATCAGGGCTGAGGCAGTCAAAGCAAACAAAACACAACCTGCGCTTCACACCCTGCCAGCCCCTCACTGAACCCTCAGCCCACGCTCCACAGCAGGTTTAATTGCACCTATTTATTCATCTGTGGAGATGAAGCAACTTACTGCCAATGCCCACCCCTTCTAGAAAGTGCCTTCTAGCAAGGATACTATTTTTTTTCTTTGATTGCTGCTTATTTCTGGTGATTTGTGGTTAAGGGGGCGGGTGGAGACTCGGGGCCCAGACAGCGTAAAGCTGCTCGAAGTTACCCGTTGGTGCTCTCGTTGCTTATTTCAACCCCTCCTTACCTGAGAGAGTTGGGTATTTTTATCTTTAATTTTTACTGGATGAAGAGAGTGAGGCTGAAGCTCACATAGCTCCTTGGTAGAGAGCCCAGAATTCAAACAAAATTGGTTTACACTCACACGTGTGCTCTCTCATCTGAGACTCTACTCTCTCTCTTGGTCCAAGGCTAATGGAAGGGCCCCTCTCTCATGCTCTTGAGAACCCACACTGTCCTTACCCAGGGCGCCAAAGGCATATTCCAGATTTGAACTAGTCTGCCTCCTGACCTCCCCCTCCCAAGTCCTTCAGTACACCCAGACTACGGGCACACGTGGATCCCGGTCCAGATTTGGGGGCGGGGGGGGGAGAAGATATTCAAAATGAGACAAAAGTAGAAAGTTTTCAGAAGTTCATCTTCATAAGAAATAAAAAGGAACAAAGACAAATATTCAAGACATGAAAACGTTTTAGCAAATCGGCATTAAGGCTTTTGGTCTTTGGAATTGTAAAGGTACGAGTTTGAATGCTTGTACTTCACCTTAGCATCTGAGTGGCAGGTAGACTCGGGCATGACAAAATACCCACGGTCACAGCACTGTGAAGAAGATGGAACAGAAGAGCCTACAGGAAAGTGCAATCATGTACATCGGGTAGGCAAAAGTAGGTTTGCAGTTGTGAGTATGCAAAACACAGAATAGATTCTTGTATTGCTATTTAATAATTGTTGTATTGTTTTCCATACAAACAACTGTAAGCCTGCTTTTGCCCACCCCGGTATATATGTACATATATACATATATGTTTGCATGTGTGTATATATACATATATAGATATGCTCTTTTCTTTTTGATCAAATGACGTAAATTGTAATAGAGATATAGGCTTCACAACATCAGACCCCTTGTTCCTTTCTCTTCCTTCAACCCTGATATTAAAAGAAACCGCTGGAATGTTCTTCCAAGTAGCAATTAAGATGCAAACCTCCAGTTCCTCCTGTTCTAGGCTCCCAGATATTGGCTTCCGCCTTGTTCCCATGCACGGCAAACACGGGCTTGCCATGGATCTACCCGCTAAATTCAAACCTAGGCTCCCAGATATTGGCTTCTGCCTTGTTCCCATGCACGGCAAACACGGGCTTGCCATGGATCTACCCGCTAAATTCAAACCTAGGCTCCCAGATATTGGCTTCCGCCTTGTTCCCACGCATGGCAAACACGGGGTTGCCATCATCTACCCGCTAAATTCAAACCTGAGGGCCATGAAATGACTCCAGATTTCAGCCTGTTTTCAGAGCACAGGGAAAGGAAAGGTGGGAACTGAATCATCCACCCCGCCTACGTCCACAGAATAGCACTCAGCTTCCTCCAGGAAGTCCCTCTGGAAGCCAGAGCACATCACTGACGTCGCACCACCAGAGTACAATAAATATGCAAAAAAATACATGTCCAAAATTTTGGCCAGAAGGAGATGCTGTCAAAGAATTACATTAAAAAAATGGGTAAAATCACAAATTCTACAAATGCAAGATAAACATTTGACGAACATCTTATTTAACTAATCAATTAATGAGAGAACCAGCGAGATATTAACTGGTTGAAAAGTGAATTTGCCTTGACTGGCATGGCTCAGTTGGTTAGGCATTGTCCTGCAAAGCCAAAGGTTGCCAGTTCGATTCCAGTCAGGGCACATGCCCGTTGGGGACAGGCAACTGACTGACGTTTCTCTCTCACACTGATGTTTTCTCTCCTTCTCTTTATCCCACTGTTCCCCTCCCTCTAAAGATAAATAAATCAATAAACTTTTTTAAAAAGTGAATTCAAAGAACCACACATATGTAACAATAATTTTTAAATGGAGCTATTTTAAAATCGCGTTGGAGCTGCCACCCCAGAGTATCTGCCTTGCACACCTTACGCCTCAAAAGATAACAAGAAATCCAATATTATGATGAACCAAATGATGACTACCAGGTTGAAAATTAAGACATTGTTTAGGATTACCTTCGCTGTGTTAGCTGATCTGCACGGACAGAAATGCTTTTCTTCTATCGATGTACTTGTTCACCTTCCCTTTCTCAAAAATGCTCCTCGACTGTACTAATCAGAACACAATTTGGGTTTCTGACTGACTCACTGCTTCCCAAATAGCTAATTCTTTTTTATTTTAAATGAACATTTGTTGCTTCCCACTTCATCCTTTTATTTTTAGGTTAACGCATATATTAGCAAAAAAAAAATGCTTAACTAAGTTACAAATAAACACATTTATTCCAGAAAGATGGGTAGGATTGGAAGTTGAAAATCAATTGTATTTCTACAGAATAAATATGTGTGGGTGTGTGTGTCTGTCTATAGACAGGAATCATTTGCATAGTTATCAATTACTTACAACATACAAAGTTCTAAAATAGGTAAAAAATAATGACTATAGAGGAGTCCGCAAAGAATCAGCTCACCCACAAGGGCCTGAACAGACACTGCGTGACTTTCCAGGGAAGACTCCCAGCTACCATTTTGATTCATTTTGATGTTTTCCACTGCTCTTTCCTTCAATATAAGTTCAAATAAAATTAAACTATAAAATAGAACACAGCTGAGAATTATTTTTAAAGGAACATTAAGAGTGAAGTTGACTTTAGTCTTGTTGATTCTGTACAGGTTAAAAAATGAAAAAGAAAATCTATACCCAAAACCTAACAGATGACAAGATAAATGGTACACCCTGTCTTCGGTACAGCTTTCGGAGTGAGTTCGCCATTAGCAACTGCCTAAAAACACACCCTCATATATGTCATTATTCTTTTTAACATGTAGCTGACCAAGGAGCTCGGCATCACTGGAGAGATAAGGAGAAGCATAGTAAATAATGCATACTACCCATCACCCAACGAAACCACATTTCCATGCACTGTCTTAGTAGTTGCCACAATTTCTTAACATTTTTCAGGGGTGATCATGTGGTGTTAAGGACAACGGAGGCCAATGGGACTCCGTCCTGCAGAAGTGAGGCAGGTGCAGTAGACAGTTCAAAGTAGAAGTGACAACTGTAAAAGCAACAGCTAATCAGCCTGCGACAGTGTCCGTGGGCAGACACTGGCACTTGCCAATGGAAAGCAAGTAAGTCCTGGAACAGGAGTAAGTCCAAACTCCATTACTGCTGGAACAGCCAATGGCTGTCTCTTTTAAGTAACTGGAATTAATGTATAAAGTAGCTTGACTAAGTAGGCTTATCTATTAGCATCAAAATAATTCTATGTAGATACATATTTTCACCTTAAAAATAAAATCTCCCCCTGGAGTTAATTATTAGACTTCTTTATCTCTCTTTGATAGGAAATACCATATTATTCCAGTTTAAGACTCAAAAAGCGACTTAAATTCTTCAAACCTATACATAAAGGTGCCTCATTGATGACAGTTTTCAGAGAGTTATATTCTACAAAAAGATTTCCTTAAGTTTCCTGAAATGTCAAGTCCTAATGAAAGTATTTCTCAATTACAAAATATAGTGCCTATATACACATATGTATATATGTAAACACACACTCATGTCATATCCATTACTAGTCAAAATATCAAAATTAAACTGTTAAAATTCTGATATTTTAAATGTAAAAGGAAATGTAGAGATTTCTTCATGTGACTTCCACACTATACAGATAAAACTCTGAAGTCCAACTCATTAGCTCCTGGGCCTGGGGGAGACCTCTGGGGGTTCCTGCCCTCCCCCAGTTTGGGACTTTCCGGGTCTGCATCCTTGGTCTCATCCACATAAATCACCTACCAGGAAAGATGCTCCAAATTAATGACATGATCCATATTAATGACATGTAATATACTTGGTGCATATCACATGCATGCTACTCATTTACAGAAAAGCACATGCTGTTAAAGAAGAATTAAAACACAAAGACCCCTTATGTCTTGTCAATTTTTTAAAAAGATTGTTTTCAAAAATTTTTCAAGTTATTTTTTAAATTCTCATGTTTTAAAAAAGCCTATATCAGCGAATTGTGCTGGGAAAATACTTAAGCAATTCCTTCAAACAAGATTTATATTTATTAAAACGTTATTCACCAGCAACTGGTCTTTTGATGAAACAGAACTAATGAATTTTTTAGAGAAAATGACCTGTTAACAGGTCAGTCTGTCACCTGGTAAAGACTATAAGGAATCTATAATTCAGATGCTAATGTGAAAAACAAGCCTGGCGTAGCTAGTAAAATTTTTAGTCAACCAGTGCTCTTCAAATCAAGGGAGTTGGACTATCTGGTTGCTGAATTGGACAACGCTATTCTTCTGCACGGTCATAGTAATATATCAGGTGTGCTCGGCAAGTTGCTGTTATTCTGATAATACTTTAACTTTCTTCTCAAAGCTGCAAGTCAAAGCTTTTTATGGTTCTTGAAAATGAAAACTAGTGTCTTCCCAGTCGGCCTGGCATGTCTTCATCATTCATCTTAAGTTTACACACTAAAGTTTGGTAAAAGCTCTATGATGACTGAAGCCTAATTCTTTCATGGGAGAATAAGCAAGAAAATTAAGATGTCAAATATGTTTTGTAGAGGCTGGTTACATTGTTTCATTATAAAATTCAATTTAATACGTTTCCTCAGTTTCAACTGATGACAAGATACAGTTCAGTTTAAAAAAAAAACAACTCTACAGCAATGTGTTCCTTTAAAGTTTTTCAGTTTTCACACCTTTTCTGGGTTTCACAAGAAACATTGGGTGACTTAGAGATACAAGTTTTTGATTTTCTCTCTTAATTACAATCTGAATAAGGTGTGAAAGGACCTCATCTGTTGGTTATCTGCCTCACTAAGAAGTGGATGTCATTCCCTCACAGAATCCATCAGACAAGAATGCAATTAAACTAAAACATTTACTGTAATATTAAGATGTACTTTGGTATATGCATCCTTTTGACTTTCATAATCATACCAGAGAAATAATCTACTTAAGTGCAAATTAAAGTATTTCTATTTGATTTTTTTCCCCTCCACCAACTAAGAGACTATTATGTAGAAAGTAATTTTGAGGTTGAAGATTAAAGTTTTGTTTAGTGTTTATAGCTCGTTCTTGGACTACCAAAATATAGTTTAAGCCCTTTTGATGTTGATGCTGTGTGAAATCTGCCCTACTTTTACAGGAGAACATTGTGTTTGTATGTATGTAACTCATGAACGTCCGTGTGTGACATAGGAGGTCACATCCAGAGAAACAGAGAATGTTCATTAAAATTATAACAGTTACAATAGAGCAAACCCAAAACTTACATAATTTAAATCAGAGAATAATAGGTAAGAATTTTGGAGGATACCCAGTATATAACTTTTTTTTTTTGGGGGGGGGACGTATTTTCTTCAGGTGGAGGTCAGCAAACTACAAAAGGCCAGACAGTAAATATTTTAGGCTTTGCAGTACATAAGATCTCGGTCACAATTACTCAATTCTGCCATTATAGCCTACATGAGCGCAATGTGTAAACAAATGGGCACTGTTATGTTCCAATAAAACTTTATTGACTAACATAGAGGGCAGGGTAGCTTTGGCCCACTGGGCGTCGTTTGCCAAGCCCTGGGCAAGCATAAAAATCTGCTTATTTTTACAATGATGGCCTACACTTCATCAGAATCAATGCAATCCTTAGTGATAACTGTAATTTAGGGTACTACTCAGAAAGCAAAGTACTTGAACATCTTTTACCTTGTTTAAGCATCGCGGCAAGGCTCTGTGAGAAAGGTGCTCATACTGTATTCCCCATTTGCAGATGGAGACCCAGACTCACAGAGGCTTCACTGTTAGCTGCAGAGAGTCCACAGCAAGGGCTAGCTCTGCTCTGTTGGCATTATTTTGCAGGCACCATTAGGGAGCTCAGTGCTTACTACGACAATTGTTAGGGGACTTCTCAATTACAGATATTTAAATGTTAGATTCGGACCTAGTCAGCATGCAAAGGCTTTCTTTTCAAGAAGTCATGTTATGGTGAGACAGATGTTAAAATGGTAGTGGGGTTTACCCTAAGGTAGCCAATACAGGTGTCATCAATAGATTGGAAATACAGAGATAAGCAAGAAGAGATGACACGATGCATTATCTGTGCTCAGGAGAAGGGGCAGGCTTAGAGGTATGAATTGGAAGGTAGCCACAGATATGAAATAAAGATGCCCGGAAGCCTCCAAAACAGGATACACAAAGTAGTGGTAAAAACTCTGTCTTGAGCCCTGACCCGTGTGGCTCAGTGGGTGGGGCATCACCCATTTGATTCCCAGTCAGGGCACATGCCTGGGTAGTGGGCTCGTCCCCAGTTAGGGTGCAGATGAGAGGCAGCCAATTGATATTTCTCTTTCACATTAATGTTTCTCTCCCTCTCTCTAAGAATAAATAATAAATAAAACCTTAAAAAAACTCTCTGTCATGGGAAGTCTTCAGAGAGGAAGCCGCATTTAACCATCATGTTTCCACTCACAGGCATAACCCTCAGGAATCCATGAGCTCCTGTGTCATTGGACTCCCTGAAATGAGTATCTGTATTTCAGACTGAACTGAAAAAAACTATGTGATAAGTGAAAAGATCTGACGTTTGAAAACCCATGAGTCTGCCACCAAGACATAACAGACAACATCTTACAGTTTTGCCACCTGTCTCTCAAATGTCCTCCCCCCGTAAAAGAAAATGATAACTATGTGTGGTGATGGCTGTGGTAATTATTTTGATTACAGTAATCATTTCACAATGCACACATATATCAAATCATCGTATTGTACACCTTAAAGATATACAAATTTCATTTCTTAAATATTACCTCAATAAATATTTATAAATATATAACCTCAATAAAGTTGGGGGAAAACAGTAAAATAAAAGCACCCCTCAACTGTATTCCTGAGAATTATGGAAAACTAAAATGAGAAAAAGAGGGTATTTGTGAAGAATGAAAGGACCCACTCCTTTTGAAGCATTAAGTAGATAAAAACTGCTAATTTGTGTCTTTTTCTTAAGATGAAGCTTTCCTAACTTTAAGGCCCTTTCGTGCAGCTAGTTGTCACTCTGTCCAGCAAAAGGTTTATGGTCACTCATCTGAGTTATCAAGAGCTCTCATTCACGTACAAGGACAGGTGAAAACCCATAATATGTTGGTTGGAACAAATACATAAAATGGTCATTTTTTAAGTGAAATTCTGGGCTGGTGTGTTAATCTGAAAAAAACAACATAAAGTCTAGTTGGAGTTAATTTTTCTACAAATTAATTCCCCAAAGTATAACATAAACAACATAAAAACGCAGAGAACCAAATGTGAACAAATTAATTACAGCAAATGGGAAAGAATCTATTTCCAAACAAATCATTAACAAAACCTTTGCAGAGTGATTCATTTCATGAAAATTATAGCCATGAACTTCAAAATTAAATTCCAGGCAGTAACAACCAAAAAGAAATGATTTTTTTTCCAAATGGAGGATATGAAAACCCAACACATCTTATTATCACGTTGCCAAAAGAAGAGTTAGCCTTGATGTAGGTCCTTGTCTTTCATAACTTTGAATACTTTGGAGATCACATGGAGGGTTATGAGTGGGGAGGGAGGGGGAGGGGGGAGAATTGGCAAAAAGGCACAGAGAATAAGAAGCATAAATGGTAGGTACAAAATAGACAGGGGAAGGTTAAGAATAATATAGGAAGTAGAGAAGCCAAAGAACTTATATGTATGACCCATGGACATGAACTAAGGGGGCAGGGAAATGCTGGTGGGAGGGGGGTACAAGGTGAAGGGGAATAAAGGTAGAAAAAAATGGGAGAACTGTAATAGCATAATCAATAAAACACAGTTTAAAGAAGAAAAAGACCACCCAGCTAAGGAGGAGGAGGAGGAGAAGAAGAGGAAGAGGAAGAGGAAGAAGAAGAAGAAGAAGAAGAAGAAGAAGAAGAAGAAGAAGAACAAGAAGAACAAGAAGAACAAGAAGAAGAACAAGAAGAAGAATAGTAGTAGTAGTAGTAGTTAGCCCTGAAAGCAGGTTGCCTTCAGAGTACCACAGAAATTCAATGTAGAGCAGGGAATAATATTATCCTACATTTTGTTCCTCCAAAGACTACAGATGGCCTTCTTTTGATACTCCATCATTCCTGGAATGAAAGAAGAATTTCCTAAGACACAAGGTACATTAGGAAAAGAAGGTGACTCAGACTGCCTTATTAGTGCTCATATTTCCTTCCAGAGTTTGGTGACAATAGTACATAATAGGTCTCTCTGACTTTGAATGCAGCTAAAAATAACAGCTGAGCTCAAAGTGCTATTCATTTAAGATCCCCATCTTGCTCTGCAACTGAGGGAGTGCTATGTGATGCCTAGTGTGGTCAATTTGCTCAACAGTCCCTTTTACTAATAGGTGTTTGGTCCCTGATTGATCTATTGATGGTAATGACTCACCTCTTCCAACAAGACTGTCATTCCTATCCACCCACTCCAAATACTGCAGGTGAATTTATAATTTAAAGATTCAGAGGGGCCCAGAGATGGTTAAGTCACCGATTCTTCTATTCCATGTATCAGTTCCCTCGCTACCTATTTTTACAGTGGAAGGAAATATAAAAATGCAAAATAAACACCTATTTTTCTTCACTTTGTTCTGTGCAGGATAGCATATCTTTTTCTGACCTGAAAGCATCCTGCTCTTCCTAATTTTGTAACTAAATTTGTTCATATTTCCCAGCACCGTCCCTCCTGTTGTTTTCTGGTTTTGTTCAGAAGCCTTTTACCATTGTTGACAGCCTATAACTGCCCCTCAGAAAAATGTAGTCAGGATGTTTCCAATTAGCTGTTCCCCACTTCCTGGCCAAATGCTCTGGGTAATTTGGCAGAGTAAGAACCTCACTACCCTGGGCACTTCCCCCTGCATATTCCAGAATGCCTGATTCCCTGATCAGATATGATGAATAGATTGAGCTCAGTGACTTCATTACTAGGGTCTTTGCTCCAGGATTTGATGTTAAGTGTAAGCCATAAGGCTGCTAACGAAACATTAAAAAGTGGGCGTGATGTGGAAAACCACACATCTGGAGAGGGTGGATAGCATCAGAGAGCTGTGAAGAGCTCTCCTTTCAGGGGAAGTCTTCAGTCCACTCACTACAGTGCTGGGTTGGCCACTCTTCTAGAAGTCATAAGACTTTTTAAGATTTCAAACTGGGTGTTGATGAATTTTTCACAAGGCAAGCTTCTATAGTGGCGGTGTTATGGAAGAGCTTTCCCCAGTTTTGAAAGTGAGGAAAGCTGGACACATTTTGATGAAACCAGCTTAAAAAATGGCTTTGAGGTCCTTCAAGAAATGACTGACTTGAGCTACTTTTGTCCTTGGCCTTTTTTATGGGTGTTTTCAGCTCACAGCAATTTCTATAAAATTTTTCTGCAGAGATCGTCGTGAGAGAATTCCAGTGCTTCATTTGTGCTTTGCTAACAGTGAGTTTTACACTGTATTATATGTGCAGTGCTTGTGTGGCCATGTCTTCTACTGTCAGGTTCTCTAGGACAAGACCATGTATTACACATGACACCTCAACCTCTCCCCAACCAACAGAGAGAAGGGTAGGAATGAACGTATTTTGAGTGTTTATTGCCTTGGAAATTCTGCTGGGTGATTTACATACAATTAATCATTTCATCCTCAAAAAAATAAAAAATAAAAACCTGCAAGTGGTAAAGCCCATAAGGGCCCTCATTTCCAATGAAGACATTTGAAACTCAAAAACTTTAAATAATCTTCCCAGGCTTCTCAATCTAGTAATTAGCAGAGATAGAGCCCCAATCCATCTCCAAAAAAGTTGCTAGATACATGTTTATTTAATGTATTATAAAAATAAATTTAAACATTCTTTAGTAGCATGTGTTATATCATGCAGTTTTACAAAGCTATTAAAAATGGTTAACAGTCAGAATAACCTATGTAATGTTCAGATCGCAAAGAGCCCCAAAGGCAAGTTTGCTGAGACCATATGCCCAAAGTGAGTTAGCAGGGGGCTTTGCCCCTCAGAGCTACTCAAGAACTCACGCTGGCAAGCTCTGTCCTCAAGGCCGTGACACCCTGTCTCTTAAAACTCCCATCTGGAAGCAAGACCCTTTATTTACTCACATTTCTTAGAGAAATAAGTAGCCCCACTGAACTTAGAAGGAAACAGTGAAATAAAACCCTACCGTGTTCCCATACAGAAGAGAATCAGTGTGTCTCGGAGGAGCTCGAAAGACCACTGCACGTGTCTACCCATGAAGTGAAATGCACCAGATAGGTAAATCGTACTCCCGTTTCCTGCCTGGACAGTCATCTGTATCAAGTCGTTGCTGGTTCCTCAGAGTCTCTTGCCTAAGATATTTAGAGTTTATTTATTCTTTGTCAGTGAGGTAATGGAGTAGTCATGGACTTTATTTTGCTTTGGGAGGACCTTGAAAAAAAAAAAAAAGGGCGAACCAGACCTTGAGCCATCCAATAGCTAATGCTTCTCCATACTCTGTGATTCAGTGCACTACATTTCCCTAAACGCACAGAACATCTTGGCTTCCCTCGTGGCACACAGATCTTTGCTAGACCAATCTACTCAAAGAATCCAAGCCTCCGTGGTCACTGTTTGAAAGATAAGTGTGCCGTTGTACAGCAACGGATCTATTCCCTATTTTTGTCACGGGATTTCATGTCTCTTAAGTGTTTGGGAAAATCATCACTGAGGTTGATTGAAGGACTACAAAATATTAAGATTGTATGAGTACAGGTTTAATCAGACAAGCCTGGCACCATGCAAACCACATGACTGTGCCCTTTGAGTGACTTTAGCGATGACAAAAGGGCAGGAGGAGTTATTGAATAATTACATAAATCCCAAATTGGGGCTTTTATTTCAGAATCTCTCTGCTGCATTTCAATGAACACAGCAAAGCAGAACATGATAAGATTCACTTTGTAAATACTAACATTGACTAATTACAAGCCACAAAGGTAAAACATGGAATCCCAGCATTTGTTAAAATGACAATGGTAAAATTGAAATTCGGCAAAGAACACAAATTAAAACTGGCTACGTTTATGTTGTACACGTGCATTTTACAATCATACCATTGAAGGAAGGTAGGAGGTGAAGAGAAGACAAAAACTCAAAGGTAAATGTAATTGGTTTGTAATCCCAGGAATACCTGGGGACTGGGTAAAGTGGCAAGAATTCTACTGAGGAAAGTGTAGACTAAAAGCTAAGCTTCGTTAGAAAGGAAGAGGATATGACACAAAGTAGTAATCTTGCCCCTTTATTCCTAGTACAGGCTACTTTGCACAAAGAACCAGTGACAAGAAAAAATTCACCATTACCCTAGGGAATCAAGTTCTTAATCTAGTCTGAAGCAATGGCCCAGCTTTCCCAAGGATAATAGCTAACAAAGTCAGTTCCTCCTGGCATCTAATGTAGATCAGCCATGAGTGTCTAACATAGCTAATTTGCTCCAGTTAAATGGATATTTTGCACTGTAACAGTTTAATAAATCTGATTTTCAGATATGTCTTAGAAAAGGTAGCTCAACTCTTCTATAATGTATGTGTGATATAACAGACACCTGCCTTTTCATATGTAGGAAATCCTCCCAGGATATTATTGTCCAACATCTGGATAATGCCAATTTTTTTAAACAACCCACCATTTAGCTACAAATTTAATTTCCTCCTAAAATTGACCCACTTATGGTAACCACATAACCTCAGAAATAACTAGTATGTTCTTCCTTCTCCTAACCAAAATTATGCCCAAATAGGTTTAAGGGAAAGAAACAAAATAGGTTTATTGTTTCTTTTTTTCAGGAGAGCTGAAAAGCAAAACAAAAACAAACAAACAAACAAACAAAAAACACATTCAAAAGAATCCAGTTTTTTAACAAAAATATGCCTTAAAGTGTAAATTACCTTCTCACAAAAAGAATTCAATTTATGATTCAACAGAAAAATCTCCGTGCTGGGTAGTCTGAGAAGTTTGCATCTGCACAGGCTGCTAAGAATCAGAAAGCAACCCATCCTAACTATTATGCAAAGCAAAGAAGAATAACAAAATAGGCAATTTCCTAGAGTAAATTAGAATGCAATTGCAGGCATTTCATGAATATTTGAGAGTTCTCTTTTTCTCAATGACAAGCACCTGCATGGCTTTTGCTACTTCTGATGTTCAAAACACTTTGAATAAATGGTGCTAAACCTTTCCTCCAAAGGTGTCTGGGAAACACAACAAGGACACTCATGTGGCAGCAAGTCGCCTTGCTATTTCTGCAGATATTTAGACAGAAGCTTTGAGAATATAATAATATTTATGGATAAGCAAATACTCTTCCAGAACATTATCATAACATCAACAGGCTTCCGGTCAAGATGGAGGCATAGGTAAACACACTGTGCCTCCTTGAGCAACCACTGAAAGTATTACAACTACACGACCAAACAAATAACACCCAGAACCATCAGAAAACCAAGCTGTACGGAAGACCAACATCCAAGGATTTAAAGACACCCTATTCATCCACATGGGCAGGAGGGGCGGAGACAGGTGGAGAGGCACGGAGACGTGGTGTGGCGCCAGGAGGTTGCGGCAGCAGAATGGGCAGTCCCACCTTCAGGTGTGGTGGATAAAAATGAGGAGGGTTACCTTAGGAGCGAACAATCCCAGCCCCAGGCCAAGTCTGGGTAAAACCTGTACTCAACCTAGAACACACAGCCCAGGTTTCCAGCACCAGGGAGATAAAGCCCCATAACCTCTAGCTGTAAAAACCAAGGGGGTTCGGGCAGCAGCGGAAGCTGCCAGATTTTCAGGAGCCCCCACTTGGAAGGCCCGCACAGACTCGAAACATGTGCAGGCCCAGCCTCTCTTGGATTCGGCACGAGGGCAACAGCTGGAAGGGCACCAGTCACACAGATCAAGTGCCAGACAGACCTCCAGAAGCCAGGCAGCAGCACTGTCCCCTCTCTGAGCCCTCCCCCAACACAGAGCCAGAAAGCAGTGAAGTGGGTTGCCCGACCCTGGCGATTACCTAAGGCTCCAGCCCACACAATGTACAGGTGCCTTTTCTATAATAGGCCATGCTACTAAGACAGGGAGTCAAAGCAGCTCTACCGAACACACAGAAGCAAACATGGGGAGGCTGCCAAATTGAGGAGACAAAGAAATATGGCCTCAACCAAAAACAGAATAAAACTCCAGAACAAGAACTAAATGAAACAGAGATAGCCAGCCGTTCAGAGGCAGAGTTCAAAACACTGGAGATCAGGATGCTCAAAACACTGAGTATGGCAATTTAATAAAAAAGATCAGGAAGAAATGAAGGTTACACTAAGTAAAATAAAGAAAAATCTACAGGGAACAAGCAGTGGAGGGGATGAAACTGGGATTCGAATCAACAATTTGGATTATAAGGAAGAAATAAGCACTCAACCAGAACAGCAAGACGAAAAAAGAATAAAAAAAAAAAAAACGAGGAGTGTATAAGGAGCCTCTGGGGGCATCTCCAAATGTACCAACATCCAAATCATAGGGATGCCTGAAGGAGAAGAGAACGAGCAAGAAATTGAAAGCTTATTTGAAAAAATAATGAAAGAAAACTTCCCTAATTTCGTGAAGACAATAGACATATAGGTCCAGGAAGCACAGAGAGTCCCAAACAAGTTGGACCCAAAAAGGACCACACCAAGACACAGCATAATTAAAGTGCCAAAAGTTAAAGTTAAAGAGAGAATCTTAAAAGCAACAAGAGAAAAGCAGGGTTACCCACAAAGGAGTTTCAATAAGACTGTCAGCTGATTTCCTAAAAGAAACTTTGCAGGCAAGGAGGGACTGGCAAGAAGTGCTCCAAGTGATGAAAAGCAAGGCCCTACAACCTAGATTACTCTATCCAGCAAAGCTACCATTGAAAATGGAAGAACAGATAAAGTGCTTCCCAGACAAGGTAAAGTTAAGGAGTTAATCATCACCAAGCCATTGTGACATGAAATATTAAAGGCACCTATTTAAGAAAAAGATCAAAACTATGAACATTAAAATGGCAACGGATTCACAACTATCAGCAACTAAAACTAAAAAAACAAACTAAGCAAACAACAAGACAAGGAACAGAACCATAGATATGGAGGTCGTTTGGAGATCAGCTGGGAGGGGAACGGGGAGAAGGGGAAAAAGTGCAGGGATAAGAAGTATAATTAGTAGGTACAAAGTGGACGGCACAGGAAATGGAGAAGCCAAAGAACTTATATGCACGACCCATGGACGCGAACGAAGGGATGGGAATGCTCGAGCAAATGGGGGTATCAGGACTAAGGGGGGAAATTGAGGAAACTGTAATAGCATAATCAGTAAAACATATTTAAAGCAGTAGATCAGTGTGCAGGCCCACGTTAACAATGATTTGTTATCTGGAGAGGCAAAGGTAGCCAGTTCTCACTCATAGTTTGAAAGGTGACTACAACATTCATTCAGTATTTACACGGAATGGGGAACCAACTTTTGACATGTCAAACATGATTTGTTACCTGATACATGATGACCGATAATGTATTTTCATCTTGTAAAATATGCGATTTCAATGAACTTGCTAACACAATGTTCTTCTGGTCTTAAGGTCTAACTCAAGTGATCTGGGCCAGCATACACCTTCTAAATGCACCCAGTGAGTTTTGTCCTCCTCCTCCCACCCTGATTGGCATGGACTGAGTTCACAGGGACCACCTCCCCCTCGTGCTGCCCAGGCTGGCTCTGCCATCATTCACTCTCCGTCTCCGCACAGGTGACCATGAAACGCCCTTGCTTTTAAGTCCCGGGGGCTCCACAGTGTTACGGGCTGAAGTCCAGATTCTTCCAAAGGGCACACGAGTACGTTTCCCAGCCTCAGCACAGGCAGGGGCCAGTCCTCCCACTCGATGCTACAACTTTGGAGCTCATGTTCCTCCTCCCTTTCCATGGGTGGCTATGAAGACATTCTTCTCTGTCTTCCAAAAGGGGATTAATGCGCCGCCTCTCTGCCACGTCTTCTGGGCTACTTCTATTGCACGCTCTTACATTATCCTCTCAGCAAAGCCATCAAATCATTTCCGTCCTTCGCTCAAAACCTTCCACAGCATTCCATGTCTCAGAATAAAATCCAGGCATGGTGACCCAAAGCGTTGCCGGCCCCCACCTTCCTCTCTGACTACTTCTCGTGTTATGCCTCCCTCTCCATTGCCTTTAGCCACACCCACCCCCTTGGCATTGCTTAACCAGGTTCAGCATGCCCCTACCCACCTTGAGGACTTTACATCTATTGCTTCCTCTGCCAGGAGTGCTCTTCTCCCACATACTGACTGAACGGCATGCTCTCCATTTCTCCCTTTTTGGCTCAAATGGCACCTGCCAGTGAGGCCCTCCTTGGCCACCCAAGTCGAAATAAGAAAACATAGTTTCCCATGCCCAGGAAATCCTTATTTCCCTACTCACCACTGTACATGATACCATCTGGTTTCATATTGTTGACCCTTGACTACCTCTTCTAAAATCACCCTCCATCACTTTTCCTCTTCCACTGCTTGTTTTTCTCCATCATCTTTATCACCAACCGACAATTCTATGTGACTCAATTTGTTTAATTTCTCTTTCCCAGTACTAGAATATAAACCTTCAAGTCCAGAACTATATTCCCAGTGTATTAAAACAGTGCTTAGCGTATAACTCCTCACTTCCTACAGTGAAGGAATAAATACTATATTTTAGTTTGCTGCCTTCTCTACTACATCTCTTAGACTTTATCTGACAGAGGACTTTTTTGCACAGTACTTGGTAGAGAGAAACTATTTAATCAATGTTTTAATAAACAGAAAAACATTTCAGATCCTAATCAACCCCACTAAAATGGAAGAAGTGATAATTTTCTAGATTATTTTCAAAACATTCTGACAGAAGAGAAAAAAACCTGTATTTTGAGAATATAAATTCAACTCGTACCTCATCCTCTGCTGGTCCTTGTCAATACTGGCTAACTAAAGAGAAAACAAAAGGCAAGTCATCTATAATACAGATATGTGATACCTTCAGTACTTAGCTATTTAATGCCTCTATCATTGTTCATAGTCTTGAAGTTCCATTGACTGAAGCTGCTCATTGGAAAATAAGCAGTTAGTTGCATTGGAGAATCTTTTAATAGGGGCATTAAAAAGGTATTCATAATAATATCAAGTATCTGGTTGGACCTGGGGAAATGAGGAGTTGATTTGTATGAGCTTTAATTAAAGGATTAGAAGATTTTATGTATGCTATCTAAGGCCTGATGTGTGACAAGAAAAGACAGTCTTCTAATTAACGAATGATCAATGGAGGAAATAAGAAGAAAGCAAAGTGGACGGCAGCCTGACCCCTTCGATGACACACTGAGTCGGAGGGATGCGCTCAAGGCCCCTGGGTAGGTAACAGCAGGGCTGCCCTGAGGATCCCTGTTTCCACCTTCCTACTTTGCTTTGTCCTTCTGTGGAGGGCTTCACACAGAGAGATGTAAACCAACCAGTCCTGAACTCCCTCCCGTTAAAAGGGCATCCTTGACAGTAAGAAGGAAGAGAAATCCAGAGTTAGGGTATTTCATTGAAAGTACCACACTTATCAAAAGGGTCACAGACCATTAATTCTCTGCACAGAGCCTCAATTTTAAGACCTCAAAGGATCCACGTCAAAAATCAAAGTTGATAAGATGCACAGGTGGCCTGCAGGAGTTCCTGTGTCCTCCACCAATGCCTGGCTTTCCTGGAGGGGAAGGAGAGCGCCCCGAGGGAAGTGGACCCAGAGAGAATGGTCACCTCTTCTTGCTTCTCTCTTGCCTCTTTGCATGCCAGCTTCATGATCTCTTCCTACCTGCTACCTACTTGGTAAACTCTTAGTTTTTCCTACTGGAACAAAATAAGGGTAGTATTTCCCGAGAGCAAACAGATGATTTCTTATTGGCTAACTGATAATTTTTAAAGCTATCTACAAACTACAGAACTTACCAAATTTTGCAAATCCTCAAAACGGATGAACTCATTTGAGAGCACATGTGGTAGGCTTAACTGAGAGCTCCTAACCTTTATCTGACCCAGCAATTTTCAACCAGTAGGCTGCAAGAATTTTTAAAACGTGCAATACCTGACTATTCAGTCAGGGGTACTGACCTCTTTTCCCTTAGGTTGCCAAATAAAAAGAAATTACAGCCGCCCACACAGCAATAACCATCCAGTGTGAATGAATCAAAATTATACTTCTTTTTTCTGTCGGATCAGCAAAAATTATACTTTTTGGTGTGCTGCAGAATTTTAGTAATTAGTCTATGTGTATCATGAGATCAAAAAGGTTGGAAATGCTGCTCTAACCCCATTAGTGATAGGTCTCCCCAGGTCCCACAGGGGGCTGTGGACCATGCAAATGAGCAAGGGTACCGAATCAAACCCCATAAACAGGCTTCTGCCCTCTGAAGAAACCGCCCCTACAAAGCCTACTGGCCCCAGCAAATAGCCTAGACAACAATGCCTGTGTTCAGTAACGGCAAAAAAGGAAAACGAGATAAAGGAGAGTAACAACACAGCCCAACTCCTAGGAATAGAAATGATGAGGTTATTTTATAACAAAAATAGTCAACCCTCACTAGTTGCAGATTCTCAGATTGCAAATTCACCTAATGGCTAAAATATATTCGTAATACCAAAATCAGTATGTGCATCACTGTCGGACGTTCACAGACTTGAATGGAATAGGAAAAACATTTGAGTCACCTGACACCCATGTTGCCAGCTAAGGTCGAACAGGGCAACTGTGCCCCATTTCAGGTCTCATACTGTAAAGAAATGTCCTTTTAGTGTTCTAGTTAGTGACTTTTTTTTTTTTTTTTGCACTAATGAGCTTTTTATTGGTGATTTGGCTGTTTAACATGGCCCTCAAGTGTACTACTGAAGTACTGCTGTCTGGTGTCCCTAAGTGTAAGAAGGCTATGATAAGCCTTACTGAGAAAATAGATAAGATTTGCTATTGAGAGCAGAGACTCAGAGGAACCCGACACTATATTGCCCCTAGGAGCAATGGTTCAATATTCGCTAACTCAGTGTGCACAATTATTTTAGAGACTGTACCTACAGAAAATAATGAGGCTGACTCGGGGCCAAAGGGTTCTTTTAGGCCACAGCTACTATGAAATCTAGCTGCTATGCTACTGTAATAATGACATCACTATAATATTGTTATAATTATTCCTTCTATTTTTAGTGCAATCTTAATTCCAGCTCAACTGTCGTTGAATTGCTTTCCTATCCTTTTCCATAAAATGTGTCAGGCTAAGGGATCATTTCTAATGACACATTGATAAATAACACCCTGTTTACAGGCCCAAGAAAGTGATAATCCAATGAGGGAAAACATAAAACTTATTCAGTATTATTTTTTACAATGAAGTGAGATAATGTATGGCAGGGGCATACAGAATTCTATAAATCATACAAAAAGGGAAGAAGGGATTGGGGGAAAGTAGTTTAAAAAAAAAGGTCTTCCTATAAAAAGTTACCTTTCTTTTACTATTTCTTGATGTGTAGGTAGAAAATAATCAGGAAAAAAAGTCAACAGGCATTTCACAAAAAGGAAGCAGTCTATACAAAGATTGGGAGCAAAAAGGAAAAAGGTAAGTTTAGAGTCTCACACGAACTTCTCCATGGTTGTAAAAGAGTTAAAATATGAAGATGAAGGAGCCTTAAAATCAACATGGCACCAGCATTTTCGGTATCAGTTCCTCCACTAGCACAGTAAAGAAGAAATGAATTCAGTGAAATAAATTCCAAGGTGGGAAGAAGGGCACGTTAAATTATTATGCTCCATTAATATTCTTTAGTTTAATAAAGTTAGCAAACATTTACATTAGCAACTACTAAAGGTCCAGAAATTCTAAGAGGCCGTGTTGCATTTAGAGGAAAAGGTGATTGGAGAGGGCACTGTAACAGGGGGGCTGAGGCAAGGGGGTGCAATGGGCCAATGCCCTGGGTTGCTCTGGTCGGTGGGATTAGCCTGAGAGTTCTGGATTCCTGAGGCCTGAGGATGGTTCCATAAATGCTCATGTAAAACTAATGAATTAATGTCACTGACTTCATAAGTGACTTAGACCTGACTCTGAATATCACAACAGAGGCGCCTCCTCAGAGCAGTGGGCAACACATCAGTCTCGTAATCTGAAGGTCCCGGATATCAAGAGGGTCATTTGCGGTTCTCAGGAAACCTTCAAACTGGTGATCAGTGTCTCTCAACTCCATGTTCATAATAATTATAGTCTGTGGAACAAAACAACCTGAAGTGAAAAGAGTTTGGAATTTTATACAGTATATATTGCTGGCAAGAAACTTGAAGTAAGGTGATATGCATTTTATTTTTTCATTGATACTCTCCAGGTTGATCACATCTCTGCTATGTCCAAGTACAGCTGGTCTCCTGGATCAGCCATGTGAGAAAGCTATTCTGATAAACAAGGTGCCTAACTAGTAGGTAGGTAAGAATATCTGATTGCACCATATATTAAGTATAGGGTAGAAAAGAGCTAATGTTAAAAAATTCAGCTGGTTATTATTCGGAATTTCTTTTGGCTCCCCTTTAAGATTTTGTTCATCTTCCAAGGTTGTGTATCTCCTTGGCATTATCATTCCTGTAAAATAATCTAGCATTTGCTGTGCACATGCAGGGAGGGGTTAGTGAAAGTGAATCCAGGACTACTTCGAGATAGTCACGCTTTTACAGTATATCTGAAATCTTAAAGACTAAAAAATGAAACCCTGTCTTAGTTCAGTGTTTTTCAATCCTTACTAAAGTATATATTTTTATTGATTTGAGAGAAAGAGAGAGGAAGTGGGGAGTGAGAGAGAGAGAAACACTGTGTGAAAAACATCGATCAGTTGCCTCCCATATGCACCCCAGCTGGGGATCGAACCTGCAGCGTAGGCATGTGCCCTGACAGGGAATCGAACTTGCAGCCCTTTGGTGTATGGGACGATGCTGCAACCAACTAAGCCACCCAGCCAGAACTGTTTTAGTTCAGTTTTGTGCACAGTCCTCCCATTTCTTGCTCACTTGGAAAGTAACTATAGCAATAGTTACCATTTGACACTACTTTGAAGAAATTAAAGAGAGAGCTATCAGACTCAGAAAAGAAGTGGTGGTTGTGAAGTGAATGCCTGACAAAGCTTACACCGGGCAAGGTTCCAAGTGAGAAATTACAGAAATTATTCATGATCACACATAGTAGGGGCAAGTTAAATGCAGAGTCCATATTATACGAGGAAGAATCCATACCGTTGTCCCCCCTTATCGATGGGAAAACATTGCAAAACCTCCAGTGCATGCCTGAAACTGTGGATAGCACCAGCCTCTAGATGTACTATGTTCTTTTCCTATAAATACATTCTCATGATAAAGTTGAATTTATAAATTAGGCACAGTAAGAGACTAACGACACCAATAATAAAATGGAACAATTATAACAACATTCTGTAATAAAAATTATGTAAATGTGTTCTCTCTATCTCAAAGTATCTTATTGCACAGTACTCACCTTTTCACTTAAAGGAAGCACTTTATCACTTCTCCCCGGCAGAGCAGAACTGCCAGCATCACTACTTTTGCACTTTGGGGCCATTAGTAAGTAAAAGAAGGCTTACTTGAACACAAGCCCTGCGATACCTCAACAGTCTATCTGATAACCAAGATGGTGGCTCAGTCTACATTGTGGAGGCGCTGGACAAAAGGGTGATTCATGGCCCAAGGCGGGACAGGGTGGGACTCGCAAGATTTCATCGCACTACTCCGAAAAGCGTGCCATTTAAAACCTGTGAATTGTTTATTTCTGGAATCTCCATTTAATATTTTCCCACAAAGTTTGACCAGGGGTGACTGAAACCACAGAAAGTGAAATCGCAGATATGGGGGCACTACCGCGTGAGCAAGTTAACTCCAGAAACAGTGCAATTATGAAACAAAAAAGAAAACGTGTTTCTTTCAGAAATCAACTGCTTGTCTAAGAATCATTAAATAAATACCACATTGGCACATATTTGTGAAATGATGAACTATTTCACACCTACTCAGTGAACTTAAAGAATGCCAAGGGAAATCAAAACTTCTACTACTTGAGTAATTATTATTATAAAAGAGAAAAGATTTTTATTAATCGAAGCTAATAATGAGAGCCATGTACCCCTTAATCATTTCAATACAAAATATTCTGAAAGTCACTAAATCCCCTACTATGGGCAGATCAATATATTATCACTGGCTCTTTCTTTGGAAAATTTTGGAATTTACATCCTGCTTTTACAATAGGAATGGAAAAAAACAAAATGCCACAATGATAACTTTAAGCTTATGCATACACTCGGACATTATACACACACATTTGCAAATTACTCACTTAGCACGGGGAAGTGTACTAGTAATCACGGGAAATTCTTTTCCGTGCTAAGGACTGGAGCTAAAGGATTACATTTTTAATAATATAACATCAATAATTAAAAAGATCCTCTATATTTATTTATTATGTACACAGCAAAAGCAAAATATTAAGGTTATATGATTCTTAACTTCTAGTTGCTTTATTATCTAGATAAATATTCTAAAATTTTATTTTTTGTTTAAAAATTAGGAGGAATGTTGGGATAAACACATTAGCAAGTTTCTCAGGGACATGGCACAGAATCGTAATGAGATTATAGTGGTAAAACACTATGTGTACCTTAAAATACAGGCTGTATGAGCTCTTCATGATTTTCCGAATGGACATGCTTATATGTTATCTATTTTTGATACCCATTATTTTACGTGATAGTCCACACTTGACAACCAATCAAGAGTTGCAACATTTTTAGTTGTAAGTAAAGAAATTGCAGGTAGATTCTCCACCCAAAAAAGCAAAGAAAGAAAGTGAATGACTTTAGCAAGGGCCATTGTTTGTAATCACAACCAGAAAAGGGATTTCATTACCTCCTGGTTGGGGGATCTTGTAGGGAGAACAAAGAGGGAATAACACATTATACAGGAAAAGAAGAGGCTAAAATATAATTCAAGCTAAAAAATAGTGAAAATCTCAGACACTCCTTAAAAACACTTTGACTTAAGTGTCATACGTGCTCTTCTCCCCTTCTCATTATTACCTGTATATTTGCATGAAAACAGACTCCATTCTTCAATGTTTATCTGGCTTCTGTGGCTGAGTTTCTACCTGAATCCTTAATCCTCCCTTTGTGACATAAATCCAGTCCTTATGGAAATTATTCCAATGCCACTTACAGAGGATTATAGCTTCATGGGGGCAATATGCAGCTAGAACAACAGATGAATACTTAGAAACCCAATGTCTGCAGCAGAAAGTACTGAGAAGAGAAATTACAGGATGGTGAAGTCACAGCTGCAACAGAACTCTAACAACGCTATTGTTACCACCACTTGAGGCTGACATTCAATGTGATTTCTTTATGAGTTTTTCCTTAAACTAAAATTGGTGGGCAAACATCAAATTACCATTAAGATGTTTATGGGCATATCATAATTATTACTAGGGTGTCTCGTGTGGTAAAGGGCCATTTTTTGAATATTTCCTGGCAAGGGTAAGAATTAAATAATTTGTGTTAAGTACATGGCTCTGGGCCCAAAATATAGTGAGGATTCTAGTCTGGTAGTTAGTATTATCATTTGTGGAACACTGGAGTCATATATGATGTTACCCAGGAAACTGCCTAGTTTCTCTTATTCTTAGTATTTAAGTTAGTCTCCATCAGTTAATTTAGATTTCAAATTTAGGCGGTTGTTCCTCATTATCAGTGGATTCCATAACGTGAGCTTGTCACCTTGCTGAGGTGTATTTGTAACCTCATTATCAACACTCATGACACTCCGGTGGTCATATGTGGACATGTGCAGAGGGGTGAAACATTTCAGTCACTGGTTGCCCACCTTCCGATCTGAAGTCAAACAAGGCAACGCTCTGCCTGTCTTCTTTCAGTCGGCTCCCGTGTATTTATTTTAATCCTCACCCGAGCATATGTTCTCATTGATTTTAGACAGAGGGGAGATGGTGGGGAGAGAGGGAGGGAAAGAGAGAGAGAGAGAGAGAGAGAGAGAAACACTGATTGGTTTCCTTGCATACGCACCCCATGATAAAGTTGAATTTATAAATTAATAGTTGAATTTATAAATTACAGGGGATCCAACCCACCACCCAGGTATGTGTCCTGACTGGGGATCGAACCTCCAACCTTTTGGTGCATGGGATGATGCTCCAGCCAGCTGAGCCACCCGGCCAGGACATCGGTCAGTTCTCAAATGATAAACAAGGGTCCTTTCGCAGTCTATTTAGTGCCACATTTTTTTTCATCTTTGTTTTTTTATTGGTCATTTCACTGTCTAAAAGGCAGTTCTTAAGTGCTGTCTATTGGTCCCAGCACAAGAAGGCTGTAATGTGTCTCCCAGAGAAAACAGGTGAGTTAGTTAAGTTTCACCTAGGCATGAGTAGCAGTGTTGTGCGTGATGTCAGTGTTAATGAATCAACAACAGAGACATCTCTCAAAAGGGAGAGGGAATTCTCCGATCTGTTTCTGAGACTCGTTTAGAAAGTGCTAAAATAACACCAATAGTGGCTTAATGTGTGGGTTCCTGAGATCATGGTAGATTTAAAAGGTATAATTGACATTATTGTGGTGTGGCTGAAAGCCAAAGAAATATATTGCCATGTTACTGAGGGTCAAAAATGTGTAAAATCCATACTAACAAGAGTGTATTATAAAGATATACTACATATAATGACTTATTATATATATTAAATAAGGAATCTTTAGACAGAAATACACATATAATAAGGTTATTTACTGAATGGTTGACAAAAATGTTACGACCAGAGGCTCACAGGAACCCTTCCTTCTATTTCCCTTAGGAGGAATGAGTGGTTCACTAATTCAGTGTTTTTGGTGACTTTATAAAACAGAAGCACCACATATAATGAGGAGTGACTATGCTCATATGTAAAATCTTGAAAGGCCACATATAGTTCAAATTTCTACTACAGGCGTATCTCAGACATTGTGGGTTAGATTCTAAACCACCACAACAAAGCAAATATTGCAATAAAGGGAGTAACACAAACGTTTTGGTTTCTCAGTGCATATAAATGTTATGTAGTTTATTAAGTGTGCAATAACATTATGTCTAAAATAATGTACATGCCTTAATTAAAAAATACTTTATTATGCCCTGGTTGGGTAGCTCAGTTGGCTAGAGCATCATCCTTATATGTGAAGGTTATAGGTTCCATCCCTGGTCAAGGTGCATATAAGAATCCACAAATGAATGCATAAACACATGGATAAACAAATCAATCTCTCTCTCTCTCTTTCTCTCTCTCTTTCTCTCTCTCTCTCTCTCTCTCCCTCTCCCCCCACCCCTGCCATCCCCCTCTCTAAAATCAATAAATTAAAAAATTATTTTAAAAATACTTTATTGCCAAAAAGAAGTGATTCACTGAAGGCGCACAACCGTGCTGTGTGCCTTCAGTGAATCATAATCTAACTGCTGGTGGAGAAGGACCCTGCCGTAGTGAACGCCAAAGGCCACTGATCTCAGATCACCACAACAAATATAATAATTGAAAAGCCTGAAATATTACAAGAAGTAGCAGAATGTGACAGAGATACAAAATGAGTACACACTGTTGGAAAACTGGCACCAATAAACTTGCTTGATACAGAATTTCCACAAACCTTCAACTTGTTAAAAAAATAAAATGAGGTGGGCCTCCATAAGGCATAGATACAAATATAGCCACCAGTTAAATTAGAATTTCTGATAAACAATAAATAATTTTTTAGCCTAAGTATACCCTGTTCAATATTTGAAATTCAAATTTAACCAGGTGTTCTGTATTTTTATTTGCTAAATCTGGCAGCCTATCAGGGCAAAACCAACTCTTAACCTGCATAGGTAAATTACAACTTCCTTGGTTTCACCACTTTCTGCATTTTTAATTTTTAATACAATAGGATTTTTAAATTAAAGGCATTTTTTTTTTGCTATTGGATTTACCAGTTCTGTAAGTGTGTTTACCTGGAAAATTTAACCTCCCTAAAATGCAAAATATAAACTTCCTTCCTGGGCGAACAGTATATTTCAAAGATAGGTGTTAAATCTAAAGAGTTCATCTTGCTTTTCAAAAATTGCAAGTGATCATATATATGATATCTTATATTACCTTAAATATGAAAATCTCACCATTATCTACCAAAAAGATGGAACAACCACTCTATAACTAATTCTATTTAAAAACATGACACATGGTCATTGAACTTAGTAGGTAATTCCATTAGCTAATTCTGATAGAGATGAGAGCTTGTATCACTCAAGCCCTAGAAATCTCATTAGGCCCTTCTGTCATCTGGAAGCTTTTTTTCCATAAGACTCTATTGATCTAGTCTGCAGAACTAGGGTCTGATATATACACAAAAGGAATAGGCAACAACTATAACAGGTATCACCACCATTCACCAATATCCATCTTGCCTCTTCTTTTGGGCACATGAAGGCTCTTCTTCCACTGCTATTAAATTATGTACACACATAGGACTTTATGCATCCAACGTCATTTCTGGATAGAAGCATTTAACTGCTGGTGCTAAAGTCCCCGGCCCAATCTTTCACTGCCAATGGTGATTACAAAACCAGGTGTTCTTAGAGGGAAGTCAGGAAGGAGAAGTGGCCAGAGAGGCGGAGCTGGCACACTGGAAGGTTGCTGACCAAGGGCAGACTTCAACGGACGAGGACCAATGGACCAAATGCCACTTGCAGCCTGTTTTCATATGGCCCACTAGCTAAAAATGGTTTCCATATTTCGAAATGTAAAATATAAAAATGACTCATCCTTTTAGCAGGAATAGTTAGCCAAAGGTGCCCTTTGGCTGCAATGCTTAACATACTGACTCTTTGATACTTCAAGAAAATTTTGCTAACCTCTGCCCTAAAGATCCACCCAGACCCACCGTAACCTTTGCATGGGCAAGAAATAAGTTTGTGTGAAAGTTCCTGAGACTTGAGTAATGTGTCATAGCAGCAGTAGGGACTTCAGTCCCGGTACTGTCACTTAGCAGTGACAGAATTCTCTGAGGCCCAGCTGCCCCCCTATCAAACGGATGCACACTAAATGAGATAACGCATATGATGGCATAACTGAAAGCCATAAACGGTCCAAGGGAGATGACACGATGCACTGATTGACCATAAACAGGTTTTCTACCTGCGTCACAGTGGTGCCCATGTCCAGCCTTACCTATAAGTACATTACATGTTTAGGCTCTTTAAGTGTCACTTTTTAATTTTTCTAAAACATCTTTAAGTTTGATAGTTGCGAGGCACTGCTCTATCAGTCTTGTGGTCCCACACAAACATATCCAAATGGATAAAGTCATGCACAATTTAAAATGCAAAACAAACCCCCACTCATTTTGTATGTCAACTTTTACGGTCTAGAAATTCAGAAGAGATTTCATGTGAAAACTCTGCAAACAGCTTCTGTCCCATAAATGGACCTAGGGGACCTCGAGCCCTGATTCCTTTGGAGAAGGAATTCTTGTCACCACTTCCAGTTCTCTGTCTTATTTCAGATGAGAGATTTTCTGCTGGGTATACTTCCTGGGGCTAATTATTCTCTGGGTTGTTATTTCTCTTGAGAGGAGTCTATATCCAAAATTATTGCCCAGAATTTTGGGATTTATGCTTTCAGAAAATACTCTCTTTGAGTTCAAAGGCCAATTTCCCTATCTTTACGTTTTCAGGGTGAACAATCCTCTCTAATTAAACAATGTGTTGGCCACGGAAAATAATGCAGAATGGATTTCATTGTATTTCTAATGTATCACTGATTATCAGTAGAAAGTTTAGAAAAATAGAGAATTTATGTAGCTCAATGGATTGAGCATTGTTCTGCAAACCAAAGTGTCACCGGTTCAATTCCCCAGTCAGGGCACATGCCTGGGTTGTGGGCTGGGTCCCCAGTAGGAGGGCACATGAAAGGCAACCACACATTGATGTTTCTCTCCCTCTCTTTCTCCCTCCCTTCCTCTCTGTCTAAGAATAAAATGAATAAAATCTTTTGAAAAAGAAAAAGAAAAATAGACAAGTCCTTCTTTACGGAAAGGACTCTGGCATCTCAAATAGTATAGAGAATGTGTATCAGTAAGGCAAGGTTCTTGTTAATGAGACCATGCACCAGACTCAGACTCAGAAAATCGCTATTTTCTGGTGTAACTTCTAACACATCCAGATGCATTAGTATGATGTCCTGTAGGAGGCCTTTCTGTGGAAGGGGATGGGTCAACAGTGCTCAGAGACCCGGTTAGGATGCCGTTGCAAACTTAAGGTTCTTAGTGCTCATGATCTGCAGCCAGAACACTGCATATGCTCTTTAAAAAGTGATTCTATGGAACCCCTCCCACTGTGCACGAACAAGAATTCATTATGGAAAAACAACATTAAACAGAGCCTTTAAAAACTTCCAGGATGTGTTGGCTGATTTATATTTCATTCCAAATAAAACACATGAGTTAATATTGAAGATGAGTTCTGAGGATGCAAAATAGATATACGCCCATGGAATACTGAGTAATATGCTTTTCCCTCCACCGTTTGGACGCTCTTCCTGTAGAAATGAGCTCTCCCGCCACATTGTGGAAGCACACACGGAAATGCTCTCCACTCCGCTGGCCCTGTTCCTCAAATGCTTCCGTATCGAGATGCCTGAAACCTGCTCAGGCCCCAGAAAGCTAGATCCACGACCACCTTTGCTAGTAAGTATCACAGATCTGCCTGTTGTCTTCACTACACCCCCTTCTTAGTCCCTCACCCGCCGCGATCCAAGTGAGCTTGTTCCTGGGTGCAAACTAATCCACACCATTGCCTATTCTACTACTTGCTTAGACCAAAGAAGACAAATGCCCTAACTCAACCTTGTTTCAGAACGTGCTCAGGAACCAGGGCAGCGGTCCATTCTAATTTAGTGAATATGAATACAGAAGATGGAAACCCCCATGGCAATTAAAGATGACCTATGACCTTGTCAGAACATTCAAGTGTCATCTATGAGATTTTTCTTATCCTAGCATAGTGAGGGACCCTCCCCGCTGCCCCAGAAATGGAGAAGAGGTAGGGAAATGCCAAGGATGGTCCACATTGCCATGACAACCAGGGTGAGGACAGCAGCTACTTCCAGTGTCCAGGGGATTCTGGGGGCAGCCTTTAAAAGGGGAACATGCAGAAATGCTATGCTCTTCGTTCTCCCATCTTTATCAGCATGAGGCAAAGCGGCTGGAGTTCTTGGGCCCTGGGCCATGAGGCTCATGTGGTCCAGGAATGTTCCTGCCGCCATTCTCCGATGGCTCCAGGGCCTGCCTGGACTGCAGCAGGCACCTCGCCAGTGAGAAGGGTGGGGAAGTGGCTCAGTCAGCAGGCCCTGAGAGCCCAAGTCCCATGACCCTGCCCTGCATGAGAAGCCATGGAAAGCTGCCTGCCTGCCACCCGCCTGCCACCCACGTTCTCCTCCGGTGGGGGCATCAGTGGCAGCATCCGCCTTGGCAGCTACTCCACCTGATCCAACCTGGACAGGGCCTCAGACCCACCACAACAAGATGTGGGACCAGGCTTGGCAGGCCACTCTGTGCCAGTCCTGGAGGCCACATGGCCAGGACAATCCCACGCTCCTCCCCTGCACGGGAAGCTGATGGCTAGAGTTGCGCCGTGAGGGTCCTGCCCAGCCAGGCACAGACACACCGGAGGAGCGTGGCAGAGGAAGAGGGCAGCACATGGCAAGCAGGATGCTTGGACTCACAGACTCTGAAAGATGCCTGACGCCAGACCCCAACTGGAATCCAGTTAAGCCACCTGTTTCTTAAAAGACAGTGCCTTTGGCTGAGAGGAGATGTTCCTGGCGTAACACTGACCTGACCTGGCAGAGGGTGGCAGGGTGATTTTCCTGAGGTATCTTAGAGGAAATGGGCTTTGAGGCAGAAACCCGCTGTTATTTCAAACTGCATATACTTTAAATAAATGATTCATTTTCCTTTCCACCAAACTGTCTCTCCACGGGTTTTGGTTTGGGTGTTTTTTTTTTTGCCTATTGGTGGTGAGCAGTAGGACTCCCCTGGTTTTTAGGTTCCACTAACAAACTCCCTTTTGCCACGACAGGAACTTATATTTAAGAGAGGATTTGGGCCTCTGATTTAAAAAAAAAAAATTGTAAACAAACTGTTTTCTCTTTTCTTATACTCAAACCAACAGGTCACATTCTTAAAGAATCCATAAAAATCACTTGGGATAATCATCTGAATTTGCTCATAAATAAACATTGTTGGACACCATAGCAATCTCCGCCCTCAAAATGTGTGTGTCTCTGTCTGTGTGTGTAAAGAGTTCAGAATTGAGAACAACATTGTTTTAACTGCTGGCACTCTATTGTAAATATATTACCAGGATCAATAAACAAATACTAAATAAATAAATACAGGAATGAATAAAAAACAAGTTAAACACAGGGCTTTCTACACAGACAGTTTAGATCATCTGCCCTCAATTCTGTTGAAATATTGTCTTTAGTATTCGACAAATAATTCAGCCTAAGCAAGCATTGTGAGGAGACAAGGGCCTATGACTGGGTTTTTGATGCACAGGCTCTGACTGGCAGTGAAAATCAAAGTAATGACTAGGTCACTGTCATAGGAAGGTGGCACTTACACTATTGCAAATGGAAAACAACGGTAAGGCATTTTGAAGGGCGTACTTAAGCGTTTGTAGGTAAAGCCAGGAATTCCAAGCAGTATACCTTTAATTTAAAGGGCAGCAAGGCTACTGTATTTAAGAGCACACCGAGAGTCCTTAGGACGGCAACTAAAGCGGCTCATGTGACGAGCAGAAAAAAAAATCGGAAGCTGGACAGGTTCCCGTCACACAAAGCCCAGTGCCGGACAACAGCTGATCAGTAACTTCACGGGCTGCGTAGCCGCTCCAGAAATCTCACATGCAACAAAATACAAAGCAAATCGCCAAATTTTGAAAAGCATAACACCCAGCAGACGGGATTCCGTAGCGTGGAGCTACCCTAAAGTCATAGCCAACGGGGGTGATACACCCAAGGAAACAATAGCTTGCTGGACAGAAGGAGATGGCACCCTTCTTTCTAACTCGTGCTAAACAATTAGCAGCTTTAGAGCACAAAACACCCAACATCTATAAGCCTGTGTTTACCTTCCCCTAAACCCACCAAGACGGAGTCTGTGGGCAGACTTTGATTGAAACCTCTTTGGGCAGAATTCCCTATGGATGGTCCTGGTTCCCTGGGACAGTAAGAAGATTTCCGCAAATGACCTTGAGTTCACCCATTTGTCATGATCATCATTGCTGGTCCTCTGGCTCAGAAAGTGCCAAGAACAAATTAAGTTCATATGAGGCTTATTCTTCAGTCAAAGATGCTGGTTCTGTTTCCCAACAAATTTCACTTGAATAATTTAAGAACCTGATATATTGTCAATTGCCCTGCAGCCTCCCGCTATGTCAACATTGTATTCTTTAACATAAAAGTTTCATTTTTAGTCTTTTATTTTCTGTGTTAAATGGCCATACATCTCTGTTAACTGACCGGGATTACGCAGCATCAGGAATGCCAAACCTTCTCTCTTTGAAATACAATTTCCTTTTGGCTTTTTGCCCAAACGCAGTTAAGCAGTATTAGCTCCCCAGGCAGACCTCATCGTCTTTGAGTTAAATACAGTAAGAAGTGCTGATGCTTCTATTTCACTAATATCTTTGCTCTATAATCCTTTATTTTATGACCTGCCCCTGGCTGCTCCCTGAGCTAAGAATGTACTGTTCATAAAGCAGGGTGACAAGACATCACATAATGATAAAGAAAATGGTGTTACTTTAGCTTGCACCTGAGCAATCAGGACACAGTATATGAATGTAGATGCTCTGGGCTACTATCTGTTCCGATGTAAAAAGCAAAACATTACGCTTTCATCTAACATGAGAAAATTCTAGATTTCCGTTGTTTTAATCTTTCACTCATAAAGGAGCCACTGACAGAACCAACCCCGGAGAGTCACGGCGAACAGCAGATCGCACTGGTCTCCTCATTTCATCGGCTGTTAGAGCCTTTCTTGGACTAGCACGCCAGACGCGCATTGAGCAGAAGTCCCTTTTGGCTGGTGTTAATAATTCTCGAATTGCATCGCGGTGCTCAAATTGGGGAGGCACAAACAGATATTTCTGAATATCTTGGGGACGTTTCTTCTTAACACACTCATCCTTTATTTACCGTATTTAATTCATGCTGTTTGTGTAATAAATCCTCTGGGCCAGGCACGCTTAAGTGATTTACAAATACTAACTTATTAAATCTTTACAGCAATTCCATAGAGTCGAATCTAAATTATGGCCAGTTTTTACAGAGGAAGAAGCTGAGGCACAGAGAGGTTAGGCGAGTGGCCAAAGGTCACAGTGTAGGGGGCAGAGCCAGTCTGGCTCCAAAGTCTATTTTCACTCCCCTCCGGACTAGCTCTCCTCTCACTATAAACCAGTGTTGAATGTAAACCTCAGCCTTTAAAACCTATGATTAACACTAGTTAAGTTCTCTTAAGACAGAATAATAGTGGGCCAATTTAAAGCATGGGTGGAGAAAAAAAATGGTATCTAGTTTTTACTTTTAAAAAACCTTAGCAATGTGATGAAGCGAAGAAGACAGATTATAGATCTTTGTCTCTGAAATCTTCCATACATGAAACACGTTCAAAATCTAAATTTAATTTAAATTTAAATTTGGTTTTGATAAGCTTCTTAAATGACTACTGTTGTTTCCCCTAGGACATATTGATTTCACATCTTGCTGTCTGTCTCCAGAAAACAAAAAAAGAAGACTATCTGGTTTTTAAATGACTACCCTACTTCTCTCCTGATAATAGCTTTGTGTTCAAAAACAAATGATGTGGGAAAAGAAAAGAAGCAAAAAGGTTTTGGACAGGGAAGATAAATAATCAGTGTAAACTCTCTTAAACCAAGAACTTTGCTGTCCCTCAACTTTCTGACCCTTTCCTAAGCCCTCACTTTGTTCTACCCTTGTTACCCATCCACTGTCCCCAGATCGCAAAAACCCTCCTCACACTTAATTTCAGGGCACTCGGCAATGGAAGCCTTTGGCTTTTAATCATCCCTTCTGTCATCCTCTCTACTACCTTTCCCCTCTAAACTAAAGAAGGATTTCCTACATATATTGCATTCCTTTGGATAATAACAATAATATTAATAAATTAATGACGACAAAATATTACTCTCAGGCTCTAAGCTAACTGTCTTGCCTGATAACTTCTTTTAATCCTCCTTAATAACACTGTGAGATTAGGTGGGATGACGGCCAAGACATTTACCACCAATTAGAAGAGCCACTCGCCATAAACAACGGGGTGGGTCTGAAAGTGTGAAAACTGCTGAATATCAGCGTTGCAGTCAATTTGCAGGTTATTTCCACTGCACAGAAGAGGTAACAGCTCAGCTAATGTAAATACTGCGCCTAAGATCACAGAACTAGTTAATGTTGTACCTCAAGATCATGCCACTGTATGTTTGATTTGGAGATGACGTCCAGTACCATGGAGTTAAGAGATCTCGGAAAAGAGCAGGCAGTTGCCAAATACACTTAGGAAACCTTGCATAAAACACTTCCTGTTTTGGACATAAGTATTAGCACATTCAAGGCTCTGAGATGCCCAGAAAAGAAACTTGTTTTACTTTACTGAATTCAGAGTTTTTCACACTTCACTGGTTAGAAAACCATTTCTTCCTGCAACCCCTATTAACAATATTCCAAAAACACAGAAGGGGAAATGTGAGTCCAGAATCAGTTTCTTGGCCCTTGTAAGCCTCTAACAGTTGGATGCCATACCTCGCTTCTCCTTCTAATGTACAATAATTTGGGCGGTGGGGGTGGGGAGGGTACATCGTATGTGTGGTTTTGTTTTCTATCCCTGAGCAAGTGATTTCTCAGCCAATTCATTTATGCTTATGAATCAGGGATATGAAAACTTCTAATTTAAGAGTATTTCCTAATAATAGAGATTACTCTTGATTTGATTCACATAAATTGCATTGTGTTATCTGCCAGTACCACCCATGAACACATTTTTACATTAACTGTAGTAGATAGAATACAACCACATAGTTGGCATCTTACCTTGTCTGAATTAATTGTTTTTTAAATCACACTCTCACAAGGGTAATTAAGCAAGGAAAAGAAAAAATATACCTATATTGGAAAGGAAGAAATAATAAAATACTTGTAGATTATGACCCTGTATACAGAAAATCCTAGGAAATCCATTAAACATAAATAAAACTAATAAAAGAGGTCAGCACAGTTGAAGACTACAGAATTGACATATAGAAAACACTTGTATTTCCACATACTTACAATTATGAACATTCTGAACATTAAATTAAGAAGAAAACTCTATTTACAATAGCATCAAAAAGAATAAAATACTTAAGAATAAATGTAACAAAAGAATGTAAGACATAGACACTGACAACTACCAACAATTACTGAAAGAAAATAAACACCTAAATAAAAGGAACGGTATTTCATGTTAATCGAGAAAACTTAATATTGTTAAGATGGCAATTCAGCTACCAATCCTTAAATTGATCTACAGATTCAACAAAACCTACCAAAATCACAGTGGCCTTTTTGGCAGAAATTGTCAAACTGATTCTCAAATTCCTATGGAAAGGCAAGGGACCCCAAACAGCCAAAATGATCTTGAAAAACAAGAGAAACAATGGAGGGCTTCTATTTTCCAACTTCAATCTTTCCTACAAAGCTACAGTAATCAAGACAACGTGTACTGGCAAAAGGATAAACAGAGGGAAAAACGGAATAAAATTCAGAATCCATCAAAATCCTTGCACTTTACGTTCAACTAATTTTTAACAAGGATACTAATGCCAGTCGATGGGGCAACAACAGTCTTTTTGACAAATGGTACTGTCACAACTGGGTATCTAGATACAAAGGAATGAAGTTGGACCCCTGATGAATACAATATATACAAGTCATCTCAAAGGATATAGCTATAAGAGCTGAGACCCAAGTGTAAGAGTTTCAACCATAAAGCTCAGAACAAAACATAGGAGTAAATATTGATAACCCCAGATTAGGCAGCCATTTCTTAGATGTAACACAAAAGCCCAAATGAAAAAAAAAAAAATAGGTGAAGACACTATCAAGATTTTAAACTGTTGTGCATCAAAGGAAATCATCTAGAAAGAGAACAATCGAGGACATGGTAGAAAAATATTTGCCGACAATGTATCTGTTCAAGGGTGTGTATTCAAAATGCATAAAGAACTCTCAAACTTAAATTTTAAAAAAATCATGTAATTGAAAAATGGGCAAAGGATCTGAGCAGACATTGCCCTCAAGAAGACACACAACTGGTCAATGGGCACATGGATAGGTTCTCAACATTATTAACCGTCTGGGAAACCCCAGTCAAAACCACAGTTAGCTTACCACTTTATAACCGCTAGGATGGCTACATTCAGAAGGACAAATAATTACAAGTGCGTTAAAGATATGGAAAACTGGGATCCTCACACATTGCTGGTGGAAACACAAAGTCACACAGTGGCTTTGGAAGACAGTCCAGCAGTGTCTCAAACGTTTAAACACAGAGTTCCCACAATTTCAATTTTAAACACATGTTCACACAAAAACTTGTGTACAATTATTCAAAGCCCCACTATTCATAATAGGCAAAGAGTGGAAACAACCTCAACGTCTGTCAAGTGAAGAATGGATAAACAAATGGATTATTATTCAGCAAGAAAAAGGGATGGAATTCAGCTTTGTGCTGCAACATGGGTGAACATTGAACACAGTACGGTGAGTGAAAGAAGAAATACATTTATGTGAAATGTCCAGAGCAGACAAATTCACAGAGACAGAAAGCAGATCAGCGGCTTCCAGGTATCAGGGTTATGAGGCAATGGGAGGGATTGCGAATGGGTGTGGGATTTCTTTTGAGGGTGATTAGAATGTTCTGGAAAGAATTCGTTGTTATCAATGCACAATTTGCAAATACACTGAAAAACAAAGAATTGTTTAAGATGGTGACTTCGTGGTGTGTGAATTATATCTCCATAAAGCTGTTATTTTAAAAATTAATCACATGCTCTTCCTCATATATGTGTTTTTAAAGCCCAGCAGTTTAATATAGCTTCACAGCACAAGAAATAATTGTGCTACAAAACCCTAGTTTATAGTATCCAGCTCATATTTCTGTAATTTCAGCCACTGGGAACAGAAAATATAACCAAGATAAAAAAGTATTGTATCTGATTAAACATTTCAAAACAATACCCTTTAAGGAAGTGAGAAATCACCATGACGTCTTTGCATGTTGTACTGAGAGTAATATTAAGGAGACAAACTCCCTCTAAGTCGATGCATATATATTGCAGTTTTAAATGTTAATTAGTTTTTATCTAAGCATTAATGTCCTTTGGAGGCATAGTCACAAAAGCCACAGGTGGGAATGAAAGGAATGCCGCTTATCAGAAATGAGGAATATCGTCTATGTTGCCAAAGTAACCAAATTGTCTCATGAGAAATTTATGATTTGACATTCCCTTATCAATATTTCTAAAATGCAACTCTTATCTTGCCTTTGTTGTAAATTTCATTTCCTTGTAATGACTTCACAGATTCCGCCTCTTACACGCATGTCTCATTTATTTCTGTTTCTAGAATGAATTAAACCTGAGAAACCTCGCTCAGGCTGTCTGTCTCCCACTCTCCCTGGGAACCAGATCGTCTTCATCCAGAACGCCATGCTATGTCATAATCGCTCGCTTTATTTTCAGTCTTCCACCTGAACCTCTCCTATAATGATCCCCAAATCACAGGGACTGCTGGTGGCAAAGGATCCTAGAGACATTCCAGCTCCAAGTAGAAAGATGATCAATAAATATTTGCTGAACTAAATCCTTTGCTTTTCAGCACTAATCATCCGTCCCCAGCCTCCCAGAGTGAAGCGGAGGTTTAAACTCTAATGATGGAAATGGAAAAGTCACTGCCTTAGGAGACGCTCTGTCCCATTTTGAAGAGCTCTAATTATTAGAAAGCTATCTTCCTATGCCTTTTCACCTCCCGGCTCCTGCGTGTGTCTCCTGTAGCCGAGTACAATCCTGATTTCATGCTTTCCCTGTAAATATTTAGGTATGTTTATGTCTGATGTGGCCCAGCACTGTTTTTGTTTGTTTGTTTGTTTGTTTGGCTGCTTCCAAGCTCAGAGCTTTACCATTCTTCTTCTTGAGCTCACCAGTCAAGTTTGAACAGATGATTTTTGGCACCTGGTTCTTGAATCATTTTTTGGAACCATGCTTGAGCTTCCAAACTCACATTTCTTGAATTTTTAATAGATTCTTGACACATAATATTATTCCACCTGCCTGACAAGCAGGCGTTCTCTTTTTAAACAAAGTGTAGCTTTATTCTGCTTGCAAGGTCTAGATGTCGTCTGGTTCAGCCAGCCTCCGGGCAAATGCCTCTTCAGGGTTCCCTCTCTGCGCAAGCGTAAGCTCCAGGCCCGCAAGGAAAAGATCCCCCTTTCTGATTACATCTACGTAGCCAGCGACAGAACTTCTTTTATACCTCCCTCCTTCTTAGAAGGTCCAGCATACCTAGGTTTTAGTAGTCTGCAGAGACATTTCCAAGATTACTCTAATGTTGACATTTGTCTCTTAAAGTACCGGTAGAAAAGGGCGGGATGTATAGCTTTGACCAGTTTCAGAAAGTTCTCCTCCACGTTTCAGGTATACTTCATGGAGACATATCTGACTCTGACTGGTCATTTCACACAGCTATAATAGGATTTCCCTGGTTTTTTTGGATGTGTGTGTGTGTGTGTTTAGCATCACCTCCCTCACATCTCTACCACCACCACCACCACGTCTCCCTCAGCCAATACTAGGTAATCTCACCCTGAAATTCTTCTGATTGCCCCGTGGACCCGGAAGACACAGATAAACACAGTTATTCTGCATAGCTGTCTCATCTCCAGAATTCACTTACTCAATCATAATCACGTTGGGGTTTGTTCCATAAACCACGTCCATACTGACACCATCCTGACAGAATGATCCACCCTACGCTGTTTCAGGCTGATCAGTAAAGGGCAATCGTGGGAGTCATTCATTCAGCATGTTCTTCTTGAACGCATTTTGCATATCAAGCTCCGTGTTAGGTTAAGAAAAAAGGACTAAAGATGAATGCCTTCAGGGCCTGGGTCGTGTATTGCTGACTTTTGTCCCTGGGTCCTAGAACAGGGCCAGCAATCACGGATTAAAGCCGAGTCTAGGCCTCAAAAATATTTAAAGTTTGGTTCCATGATGGCTAGCTTGAATAGCCTCTTTTTTAAAAAGCTTTCTTGTTTTTTAAAGATTTTACTTATTTATTTTTAGTAAGAGGGGAAGGGAGGGAGAAAGAGAGGAAGAGAAACATTGATGTGAGAGAGAAACATCGATCGGTTGCCTCTTGATTGAACCTGCAGCCCAGGCATGTGCCGTGCCTGGGAATCCAACCGGTGACCCTTCGCTTTGCGGGGTGATGCCCAACTAACTGAGCCACACCAGTCAAGGTTAGCCTAAATTTTCTAAGGAAGGAAATAATATCTTGGCCAGGTTTAAAGGTTTCCCATACCCAGCACGTAATAAATGTTCCTAAAATGTTAAATAAACGAGCTCTAGCTATTCTAAAATTCTCCATTTAAAAAGTTGTAATAAGAAAATAATGTATATATTCACAAATAGGTCATCCAAATGTCATTAAATATCTTACATGCTAATAATCCTATACAAGTAGTGTGTTAATATTAAATGGCTTCATACTTTCTTTTCTTACATTCAAAAGAACACCTGCTGTTAAGGCTATACTTACTCTCTACAGAAGAAACAAATAGTTAAGCATGAAGTAATTAAAGGAATTCTCAAAATCTTAGCATCTTTGGATAAAATAATTTTCTTCAGAAAATAAGTCAGACTTTACTTGTATTTCTGTTTCTAACATAATACATGAAAATTCTCCTGCTCTCAGCCCTATAAATTACATAGACATTCCCAAATGCTTCTCTGATTAGATACTTCTTTTATTTCAAAGTAAATAAACAATTTCCTTGTGCACTCCTTGCTTATGATAACAGGGTTAACTCAAGTTATCAAGATGGTTCTCTAACATGCCTCAGAAACTTACTAACCCAATCATTCTCTTCAGTTGTCTTTGGAAGCATGAAAATTTGTGCCATTTTCAGCCAAAAATGGAGGGGAGTTGCAAAATAAAAATTGCAGAGAAATCGCTCTAGCATGGGAATGCAACAGGAAATGCCATAAAGCCAAGGGGGATCTTTATTGCTCCCATTCATGGAAAGAATAGTTAATATGCTTTAAAAATTAAGGTAATTAGATTCTTTGAATTAACCAAAATTATCTATAATTCTATGAGTTTATTAAAACTTTGGGATTTTTTTCTCAAAGATAATTCAACTAATATTTTAATATCTCAGATGCTCTAAAATATCATTTTTGTTTTTCAAACTTAGAAGGGTTTTCAATATAAGTAATGTTAAATATAAAACCCCTGGGATAATGGGTCATACATTCCACAGCAATTTTTATAATTAGTGAAAATAGCGAGATGCTTTTCATCAAAACTTTACTCAGAATATCTAATGTGGTTCCTACAGATACCATGTAATAATAAACACTGATTTCAGTTCATTTAGAAGCCCAAGTGGGTCATAATTTGTTTTCCTACATTAACAGGATAGACCTCAGCAAACAGCCATGTTTCATAATCATATAGCCATATTCTAATGTACTTAATTTTTTAATGTTCTACGTTTATTTAAACCAATATTTTATTCACATGATATAAGTGAACCCAAAAATTTGCTATCTTTTTAAAATACAGATGGTGTTTAATATTGTATAACTAGTTATAAAAGCACAATATGATAAAGAAAAAGCATTAACCAGCACATCTTGACAAATTATTTCTATTTTTCACATGTTATAGCTATACAGTGATAAAGGTACATAGAGTTTGGGATAGCGTTTATAGTAATCAGCCCTTTGTGCGTTTGGAACTTTATCCACTGTGATAACTCAAGCATGATGGAGCTAACACCTGTGGATGACTTTAATATAAATTGGGTTCCTTCCTGAACTAATGCAGCACACAGAACACAAAAGTCTGATTGTTATTTGAAGGAGCTTGGTCAACGGTATCTTGCTTCTTGTCACCGTGTAAAGCTGCCCATATGCCAAGGAAGGACGACGGCACATGGAGAGAAATCAAAGTCGGTTGCACTCTTTTTAAGACCAATGCCTATATTTACATAGTTTGCTTTAAAAAGGGCTATATCTACTTCTATTTCAGAAAATCAGAGAGTATAAGTGTTATAAGGAATGTACATTCAACATTTATTCTCCTATTAGATTAATAATTTAGAACTGTTGAGTTATGATAATGTTCGTGGTGATAAAAATCACATCAATACTCTTATTTGGTAAGGTTTTCCAATAAAACATGGAGAAACCTATTAATAAGACAAAATCTGCCAGGTGAGTATCCCATATAGTTTAACAGTACTCATATATATTAAAGAGGACATTAACAAGGAAATATTCTTATGATAAAAAAAAAAATCTAGTCATTCTCAAAAGCATAACAAATAATTCTCCCAGACTATCTTATTAGTAACATCATGAATTATACAACAGAAATGCTTGTTCAAACTGGTTTTTTTCCTGATAAGAAACACTGCATTTTAAAAGGCAATCTCTATTTTAATATTTAATACCTCAGCATATCTGCATCTCCAAGAGTAGCGAGCTATTTAAGAAAGAAGTGCACTTCTTGTAATGTTAAAAGCATTTCTGGCATTTTATATTATCTGCTTTTTTAATGACTGTATTTTCCTAGCATTAAAAATGAATTAATCTCTTTCTTCCTAAGTACTCTTGAACATGGTGAAAGAAATAGTTCAACAGGTTACTTTCCCTTGTAGAAGCCATATAGATTATTGCCTTGTTTGCATATTTGGGTTAAAAGCAAAACAACTGACTTTGCATCCAATTCAAAGCTCATCATCTTTTATAGGGTTTTGCAGACACAAGATGTTCTTATTTCCCATTGAATCATATTGACTCCAGGGTTGAGTAGGGAAAATCAAGTGAAGCATGATTAAGGTACTGTCTATACAGCTTCATTCAGCAAAAAAGTCCGAGTTTTACTCTGCAGTCTTAAAGTAAAAGTTCTTTAAGTAAAGTAATATTAATAATCTGGAAGAGTCTATCAGAAATGCAAACAAGAGTCCCATCAATTTTCCAAAGGTACATTGGCATTATGACCTAAAGATGCTCATCCTTTTGTATCCTGACATGTTTCGAACACTATAGGGTTTGCTCTGCATTAATTTAAATCACACTGACTGAACACCGGCATCTTGATGGAAGACTGTTTAAACAAATGCAGTGAAGAGTTCCAGTTGTGAGTAATACGGTAGAAAATAGTGACCACCATGTCTCCCACAGAATGTAAGGAGCAGCTATCTGAAGACTCTGAAGAGCATCATGCAGAGTAAAGAACACCAGGACTCAAAATACCAACAATCCAGTGATGAGTTTACCATTTCTCCCCCTGGCCGGAACTCGACACACTGGCGATAGGCACCGGAACGCAGATGGAGTGAACTCCAGAGGAAGCCCTGAAGCTTTGGCTCAAGGACATGGAAAAGGTACTCCGAAAGGGCAGATGGGGGGCAGAAATATCCAGTTATCCCTCCATTCCCCTGCACCTCAGACCGTGGCTATCCGTCATGTCAACTGTGGCCGGCAACAATGAGTTTGTAGAAACCAAAACTCTGAGTGAAAAGCTGTGGCCTTCATCTGATGGAGCTAGGGTCACAAGAGGGTGGGACCAACCTCTGGTTCTTTTGTTTCTCCCTGCCCTCCCAAAGCTTGGCCCTGGGTGCTGCTCCAGTTGTGGAAGTGCATGACAGAGAGTATTCTGGATGAAGAAAGAGAAGCATCAAGCAAAAGGAAATGTCTGGGGAAGTAACACAAAGAGAGGAGCTTAAGAAGGTGACCTTATAAAGTCTTTTTATGTGTGCATGGCCTCACTTCCAACCACACATGTGCAGATTTGACCCTACTCAGTGTGCCCAAAACCTTGAAAAACGAATTGACAGACACCACCACACAAGCCCCAAGCCGGCTATTGGGCGGTGCACACATGGGACGAATTCAAATAACATCGAAAAGACTTTAAAACTGAAGTGATATTGGAACTACCAACCGCAGAACCTGAGTTCAAATCATACCTTCAGTCTAATCAGCCTATCTGACCAAAAGAAAACTGAAAACATGAAATAGCAACAGCTCCTACAGAATTTATACAAGGTCCAGGGCCTCATGTAATATTCAGAATGTCCAGGATAAAATCCAAAATTAGCACATGGAGAACAAAAAAAAAAAAGAAATCTCATTTGCACAGGAAAAGATACTAAAGAGACACCATTTCATAATGATAAAGGGTCAAGTCAGCAAGAAGACAAAATCATTCTAACTGTATGCACAAAAGAGCCACATACATGAGGCCAAAACTTACGATACTGAAAAGAGAAATAGACAAGCCTACAAATACACTTCAACATTTCAGTGCTCCTCTCTCTCAGCAATAAAAATCCTGTAGAAAGTCAGCAGGGGTTGATAATAACTAAAAATTATCATCAATTAACTAAATCTAATTGACATTTTTAGGGTACTCAACCCAAAACAGTAGCAAGTATATTCTACTCAAATGCAACCAAAACACTCCCCCTAACAGGCCATATCCTGGCTCATAAAACAAATAACAAATCTAAAATAATTAAAATCATATACAGCATGTTTTCAGACCATAATTGAATTAAACTAAAAAATCATAAAGAGAAAAACAACAGGAAATTCCCCTCAAACACTTGGAAGTTAACAATATACTGCTAAATACCTAGGCATCAAAGAAAAAAAACTCACAGGAAATTAAAAAATATTTTAAACTGATTAAAAATGAAAATACAATATGCCAAAGTTGTAAAATGTATCTGTAGTAAAGGAGAAAACGTATACCATCAAATGTTTCCTTTAGAAAGAAGAAAAGTCTCAAAATTCCCACTAACATAACTGGGAAAAAAGGGCACATCAAAACAAAGCAGGGGAAGGGAAGAAAATAAGACAAAAACAGAAGCCAATGGAATCAAAAAAGGAAAAACAATAGAAAAGGCCAATAGAACCAAAAACTGATTTTCAAAAAAATCCACAAAATAGCCCTGGCTGGTGTGGCTCAGTGGACTGAGCACCGGCCTGCGAACAAAGGGCCGCTGGTTCGATTCCCGGCCAGGGCACAAGCCTGGGTTGCGGGCCAGGTCCCCAGCACGGGGCGCAGCAAGAGGCAACCACACGTTGATGTTTCTCTCCCTCTCTTTCTTCTTCCCTTCCCCTCTGTCTAAAAATACAACAAATAAAATCTTTTTTAAAAAAATCAACAAAATAGATAAACCTTTGGAAATGCAGAGAAGGCACAAACCACCAATATCAGAAGTAAGAAAGGCAAACATCAACACAGAGCCTGTGGGTATTAAATGGAGGGCAATGCACTGTGTGACCACTGATGCACATGATTCCAACAGTTTAGATGGACTGGGCCAAGTCCACAAAATCTACAAGCTGTCAAAACTAAAACTGAAGCAGATAGTATTTATGATCCTCTACCTATGAAAAATGTGACTTTGGGGGAAAAAAAAAAAACGTTTTGAAAAGAATTTCCAGGTCCACTTAGTTTCATTGGAAACTTCTACCAAACATTTAAAGAAGAAATAATGCCAATAATACAAAATTTGCCCAAAACTTCTCTCAGCAAACTAGAAGAAAACTTCCTTAACCTAGTAAGTCACATCTAAAATCTACATCTCTCATCTCATGTTATGAAAAAAACACTGAATATTATCCTGAGTAATCCTAACCAGTGCAATAAGTCAAGTAAAAGAAATAAAAACCATAGAGATTGAAAAGGAAGAAGTACATTTATCTCTGTTTATTGATGGCATAATTGTCTACACAGAAAACCCTAAGAAACGCACATAAAAAAATTCTTAGAACTAACAAGTATGTTTAAAAAGGCCACATGGTGTGAGATTAATGTACAAAATGATTTTTTTCAAAAGTACCATTTATAGTAGCTCCAAAAAAAATGAAATACTTAGGTAAAAACATAACAACACGTGTATAGACATTTGAAAAGACCTAATAAATGGAGAGAAAAATCAGGTTCGTCAATTCAGAGACTTACATAATAAAGACATCATAATAGGTAATCTCTCTGAATTACCTATAAATTTAATAAAATTAAAATCAAAACTTCTGCAGGATTTTCCTTTTTTAGATATAGGCAAGCTGATGCTAAATTTTATATGGAAAGGCAAAGGGTTCTAGAGTTACTCGAACATGTTGGGAAAAAAGATGAACACCCCATTTGGAGGAATTACATTATCCAATTTTAGGACTTACTTTTATGTAACTACAGTAATCAACGCTGTGTGGAATTGGTGAGCTGATATATAGGTAGAACAGAATAGTCAACCTGTAAATAATTCCATGCCTTGATGGTCATTAGGTTTTTGACCAAAGTTCAAAAAACATGAACTAAATGGGGTTGGGACTGCTGAAATCCACATGCCATAAATAAAGGGATAAAATGAACCTTTATGTAAACCTCACAGCTACGTAAACTTAACCTAAAATGGATCATAGATCTAAACATAAAATCTAAAACTATGAAACTTTTAGAAGACCACATAAGAGAAAATCTCTGTGACTTGGGGTTAGGCAATGATATGACACCAAAAGCATGATCTATAAAAGGAAAAAAAAATTGACAAATTGGGCTTCATAGAAATTGAAAACCTTTTGTTCTATGAAGGACACTTTTAGGGAATCAAAGGACAAGGCACAGGCTGGGGAAAAAATTTCTATAATCACACATCCAACAAAGGGCTTTCATCTAGTGCCATATCTTGGATGTAAAAGTGACTACCCAAATCTATACATGTCTTTAAATGATTAGACCTGTACACACCCCTAAAAGAAGCCCCTTTCACTACGTAATTTTAAAAATAACATCAAATTTTTTAGAAATGGAATGAAATGGGTACAAATCTTCCCCTTATGTTGTTATTTCTTTAGTAAGGTCTGAGGTGAAGCTGCATAGGGCAAAAACTAGCCATTTTTGTATTTTCTTGGATAAGTTTTAACATGATCTTAATTACCCTGGAAATTAATCATAGAAAGTAACCAGGTTGAAGTGGACAACTAAGTCTAAGAATTCTGCCCTCCGAGAAAGTAAGAACCAAAAAAAGAAAAAGAAAAAAATCTAATTAGTATCATTTGCAATGAAATACTGAGGTGATTAAATGCTACAATGGTTTTTGTTGACAATTTACAACAACGACACCAAACTTTTCATTTCATCTAATGAAACTGCCCTCTTCCTGCACAGCGTAAACACATTAATTAGAAATTGTCTCAGTTAGTTTAACGAGATAGTAATACGTCTGTTAGTTGGACTTCATGCCTCTTTTTGGTGGACCTGTGCTGTGTATGGTCTCCTTGAACACTGTGTGCATTGGTGGACAACACATCGTGTCTGTTTTCTCCTGACTCTTGTAAAGGGGTAAATGGGAACAACATTCTATATTTTTTTGAAAAATAGAGCAGTATTCTGGGAATCTAATTAACTTCTAAAAAAGATTTAGTCCTTTCAAAATCCCATACCCAAACACAGAATTCAATTTTGCTTCTTTATTACAATAAAATATATAAGCAAATTAAATCTTCAGTCTCTGTGTGGATGTTCTACTTCAATAGATTTGTAACTATGGCCCTAGCTGGTGTAGCTCAGTGGATTGAGTGTCAGCCCACAAGCCAAGGGGTCACCAGTTTGATTCCCCAGTCAGGGCACATGCCTGGTTTGTGGGCCAGGACCCCAGTGTGGGGGTGCACGGGAGGCAACCACACATTGATGTTTTTCTCCCTCTCATTCTCCCTCCCTTCCTCTCTGTCTAAAAATAAAATAAATAAAATCTAAAAAAAAAATAGATTAGTAACTGTTTTTCACAAACATTGTACAGTCTCATTTGGAGAATAGGGATAAAGAGATGAAATTTTGCATTTTGAGGCACAAACTTGTTTAAGATAGAGGAGCGAATCCAAACAGTACCTTAAAATTCAATAGTCCCAATTAATTCATTACAGTTCCGTAACTATTCAAAGTCAAAACTAATTATCGAAAGTATTTGTCATGTATGTGGAAATACACTTCACAGTTTTACAGACATGCCTTGGAGTTACTTCCGGTTCAGTTCCAGGCCACCACCATACAACAAGTACAGGCCTACTTGGGAGAGATTACAGATTTGCTCCCAGGCTGCTCTAATAAAGTCAGCACTGTTATAAAGCAAATCATAATTGTTTTGCTGGTGGAGGGTCTTGCCTTCAACTTGTAAGGAAGCTGCAACACTTGTGAAGTTCAACATAGTAAAGCACAATCAAATGAGGTAAGCCTGTACTACGACAGCCCCCTTTAAAGATCTGGGGACTCAACTAAAGATTCAGGCTAGGAAGGTCGCCATGAGTACACCTGGCAGCAGTCATTCAGGGCGGTAAAAGGGCGGAACCACAACTGGCCAGCAGGACAGTCCCAGGCATTCTGCTGGGAGATTCTCTGCAGCAACCCCCATGGTCTATCAGGTGCAAGGGGACAAGAAGATACACATCAGTGGGCATGGGAGTCACGTGGTTCAAAGTCTCATGCTCGACGGGAGTCCATCTCAACTGTATCAATCCCACAGGCAGAGCTTCCAGGGCACTGCTCATCAGCCATACCATTTATAGGTCACTCCGGTCAGGGAAGCCTAACACAATGGCAACCCCGTCCCTCTGGGTATTAATAGTTCATTTATAATTCCTCCCAGGACATATGCAACTTACTGAGTAGGGGCCATGGCAGAAGCCATACCGCTGAGTGACTGAGTTGGTGTACTATCCTTAACAGGTTATCAGGTGACAAAAGGTAGAGAGTTAACCAAAGCCCAGATTCTCATACAGGAAGAAAAAAGGGATTTGTTAACATTTTGCTTAAGAGTACATAAATGAAAACAAGAGAGGCAATTTGTTATATAAAAATTTTCTCGACTTGGAGTTAGAAAACATGGGTTTGAACCCTGAGGTGGCACCTTGCCAGTGGTATAACCCTGGGAAGATTATTTTAGCTCTTGACTTCGCTTTTTTCCATCAGTAAAATGTGGACGATGAATGCTCTCCAACACTTATTCTGAGGAGGATGTCAGTGGGAAGATTTGGATTTACGTACAGCATAGCCCAGAATTAGAACTCAATTAAGGTTAAAAAAAACCCAAACTGATGAAAGAGCAAATTTACTGTTTTCAGATTCTCAGTAATACTTACCGGGATCTGAGAATCAATACCTTGGTTTGACCCTCTACTGTCACTAGTCATTTTTCTTCCAATCGCTTCACTCCTCTATATACACACCCAATACCTGTAGCCTTTGGAAAACAAGTAACATACCCAACTCTTTAAAAATCGCCCATGGAACCAAACTAGATACCTAATAAATTCTTATGAAATAATCACACTCATACAAGAGAACTAGAGGAAACCAAACTGCATCTTTTAAAAAAAATTAACTCATTTCTGTAATATGAGCAACACAGACCATCCCAATCCTTAGACTCAGTCACTGAAACTCATCCAATAAATTTGGTCTGAGCCCTTACCAAGAGTCAGGGATGGTGTTAGGGGCTAGAAATAGAACTCTTCACCGGCTAACCACAGTTTTTGCCCTCACACGTACCTTACATGCCAGCTAAGAAGGCTGTTGAAAAGTGAGTAAACACTCAAAAAATAGTTACATATTATGTTACCTCATGATGGAAATGAATGACTAAGGCAGAAACTATCTAGGTAAATTATTTTATATAATGCCATGGATAGTGTTCCTTAAGCATAAATTCGAGGATTTATTCAGGCAAAGATGAGAGAAAGGGGAAAGCCAAGGCAGGAGATCTTGAATTAGGGGGGGAAAAATCTAATATGTCTGAGGATCAATAGAAGACCATCTTTGGGCGATGGTCTTTCCATTTACTCAAGAAAAAGAAGGGAAAGAAAGCATAGCAGTTTACGTACAAGGCAACATTTTATGTCTTTTTTTCTTTTTTTTAAATTATTGTTCAGTAATAGTTGTCCCCATTATCACCCCCACCTCAGTTTGGGTGAACTAGAGTTGTTGTCATTTAAGTCCTAACAGGGTCTCTATTTCAATTGACAAAGTGTAACATTGGTATGGGGTGGCACGCTGAAAATTACTAACGAGATGTCTACAATCGACAGAGATCAAGGTCTGCTGTTGAAAAACAAGTCACAGCTCCCAAAAATGGCAACAAGCAGAGCTGCACGGAACCCTTTAACATTCAGCAGATCTGGTAATTGGATCAAGCCAGCAACAGTACTTTACACCCAAATTGAATCTAGAAAAAAAAAAAAAGGTTCAAATGTTCAGCTCCTGCAAGACTTAATATAATCTCTGTCCATCTGGTCTTTTTGGTGGAGCAGATGAGCTGTGGTAGCCATTTGGCAAACTTCCATTCAACACAGACCTTTAGACATTATTTCTTTCTGCTCTTCACATAAGCGCCCGTGGCATGGCCCACGGTTGTGTGTACCTAATAAAACATCCCGTTCCAAGTATGAGATTATTTTAAATATTATTTTAAATCATGGATTTGCTTAAAATAATAATAGATTATGCCATGAACAATTTAATTTCTAATCTGAAAGTTGCCCCGGTATGGGATGGCCAGAATGATTTATGCAACATAATATTTGGGTTGAAGCACAATGTGGTTTTCATAAGCACCTGAAATTGGAGCACAATTTATTCTACTTCAAACAAAGAAGATTGTCCTAATTCTTCAATAAAATGATTCATACACAAACTGTCATAGGTTGGGGAGGCTTTAGAAATGTTTCACAGCATCGTGAAAGCTTAGGAGGCAAACAGGAGGGAGGCTGAGCAGAAGCAGGACAGGGGACAGAGACCAGGGCAGGGAAGGACAAGGTGAAACCCACTGCCAGGGCCAGTGAAGGCGCTTTGCGGCCTATTGTTCTTTGATTCTTTGCTTCTCATATACACAGTAGGCTTGGCGGTTTTCTGCGTGCACCCGGGAGAGTGTATTAACTTAGCTGACCTCTTTACTGTCATGTTTTATACAAGTTTCTTCTTGTGCTCTTTCATTTATATGTACTCAGCATTTCTCTTTTATTCCTTATGGTATTTTTTTTTAATTTTTATAAAATTTAAGTGGAGAGAGATCTTTTTTTCTTATAGTCTTTACAAAAGCTAGAAGCCACTGGTAATCTTGAGTTCCTTAGCTTTTTCATTGTTCAGGTTAAATTCTTAAAATCAAAAAGCATGACTGCTTCTTAGAAATATAATTGTGAAAACTGCCTTCCAATCCTACTGTAATACCGGAGAAGAATAATTCAAAAGTCTTATCTACATCAGTGGCTGCTTTAGGTCAATGAGATATCAATGTTTAAAAGTAGAGTGTCAGCAGAAACCTTGCATTTCTTCCCAGTAAGCTTCTGTGATAGGTGGGCACTCCTGATTACAGTCTGTCGATTTTAGGCACCCGAACCTCATCATTCTCCGTGTTCTTTCTATATGCTCCATGAGCTCTGAAGGCTCTTGTCAAGGATAAGGAGGGGTGGAATCTTTCCTAAAGTGTATTTTGAATCTCATCCAGCAGAGATGACACAATAAATCTTCAAGCTATTTTGGGCCATATGTCACAACTCTCGAAGGCAAATGAGGACTCTCACAGCGTTAAGGGATTACTTAACATAGACAGCTGTTGAGGTATTTATCCTGAGTTTTCGTCTTTCTCGCCATCAAGTGTATCTACTTCAGGTGGCATGGCTTGTGAGCTGGATAATGTAACACGCTTGACGTATTATCTGAAATCGCATCAATTTCCCATGATCCTTCATAGGAAAGGATCCTCCGTTATCATTTCGATAAACCCACAAGTATTTGTACCAACTGTATGCCCAGGCCTTGGCGATGTGCAGATGAGATCATGTAAAGTTGGGAATGTAAAAAGGAGCTAAAACAAGCCATTAAAGGTATGTCATGAGGTTACTTTTAGAAAAAAATCATTATTGGGCCAGAGAAAGCTGACTTGGGAACATTAGTCTGGCAACGAAGATACCTAGATTTTAACAAGTGTGACTTACAGCAGGTCACCAAACCCTTCTGGGCCTCAGTGGTTTCGCATCTGAAATGTATGGCTTCTCTATATTTTTCAAATTCCGTTATGTAGTGTTAAATGCCAATGGTAAGTTTGAACAATTACATGCCCCAGTTATATATCTAAACACTATGTAGGTGCTCTTTTGAAAATGTTAAAGTTACTGTAAAAGGATTAAATTCCTTAACAAGCTTAATAAATGTACCTGTAATTTTTTTTAAAAAGGACTTTTTACGTCTAAAAGTTCAAAAGGAAAAAACTTGAATTGAATCTCTACCTATAACTTTTTTTCTTTTATTTATAGTTTTTAAACTTTTTTGGATTCTAAAAATTGAGAGCAAGATCAATGGAAAATGTTGTAATGATAGAAGGAAATCTGAATAATTCTTTATTTTTATTTATTTATTTAGTATATTTTATTGAGTCTGCTATTATAGTTGTCCCATTTTCTGCCCTTTATCCCCTCTGCCCTGCACCCCATCCCATCATCCCCACACCTCTTCGTCCATGTCCATGGGCTGCACACACCAGTTCTTTGGCTTCCTAACTTCCCACACTACTCCCAGACTCCCCCAACAACTTTTTTTTCTTATGTCAACAATTTTCTGCCACAGCTTTCCCCAGCCCAACCCACCTGAATAATTCTTGAAGATGTTAATGCAGGCATACCCTCACTGAATACAGTATAAATGTGAAGAGTAACTCTTTCCTCTATAAACAAAATATTTAAAAAAGATATCAGAGGCGTATTGCATGGTTCAACACTGGCAGAGTAACACCGGCTGGCAGTGACCTTCCCAGAGAATATGTACATGACTCAAAGTTCAAACACTTGCTGTGGAGGCAAGGTCACTGTGTAACTGATAGCACTTTTTTCAGACATAAACTGCATCAGCTCCTGATATTTCCAAAGCCTCTCATGGAGAAGGGACAGACATGAATAAAAACAAACAAACAAACAAACAAACAAAGGTTTGACTACTGTAAGACTGGATGAAGAAAAACTTTTACGTGGTAAAGAAGCTTCACTTCATCTGTTTGGCTTCAGGCCAGGTATTGGTTTCTAAGCACTAGACTTTCCTCTGTCTGTATAGGAGGTACTCAGAGAGTTTTAAAAAGTACCCATTCTCTGGAACATCTACGAAAATTCCGATTCAGAACCTCAAAGATGGGGCCTAAAATCTGTGTTCTGGAAAACCTCCCTAGGTGACAGGAGCATGCAATTGGGCTTGGGAAATGGAGATACTGTCCTGGTTACATTCGCATCTTGCAATTCTTTTTTTTTTCTTAAAGTTCTTTTTATTTATTATTATTATTTTTAAACAGAGGGGAAGGGAGGGAGAAAGAGAGGGAGAGAAACATCAATGTATGGTTGCCTCTTTTGTGCCCCCTCCTGGGGACCTGGCCTGCAACCCAGGCATGTGCCCTGACCGGGGAATCAAACCGTGACCTTTTGGTTCGCAAGTTGATGCTCAATCCACTGAGCCACACCAGCTGGGGTCACATCTTGCAATTCTTTAGTGGCAGGGCCAGGAAAAGAATTTAGTTCTTACCAGTTATTAAGCTGTAGGTTGCTATGTGTTCCAGAAAAAGTAAAAGTTGTAGCACTCATATTATAGTTTTCAGAGACGGGATATTTGAGGACAACAAAAGGAAACAAAACTTTGAATCTGTCACAGCCAGACTCATTCAACAAGCGTTTACGATCTGTTCCTTATCGGCGCTGACTTAAGTTTTAGGGACATTGGGAAATGGCAACTTGAATAACGATTAGAGTCCTAATTTTATAAAGTGTTCTATAAAACCAATTTCTAATAATTAATTCATATGCACATTATAATACCAAAACCAGTAGTAAATGACTTTGTGTATAATATGCACATAAAATATTTTAAAAACCATATTACTCAATACTGAGTCTCCATAAGGAATGTAACACTAATGAATTCTAGAAGGGAGAAACCTATCACAAGAAGAGGAATAATATTGATTATTCAGTTTCTCTGATCAATATAAAAAAAAACAAATTGTATTTTTTGGCCATAACCTTCCAAAGGAATGACTCACTACTTCTACCTCTAGATAATTATTACATTTTTCTTCATTTTCCTAATAAATCAAGAACTCTACTTTTCATTGAAAAAATTAAATAATCTTGCAAATACTGAAGTATATTAGAGCTATACAATGGTATTAGGTCAGGGATAAGTTGGTGACTTTTAAATAACTACCATCATCATTAAATGTAAAATTAAATGCAGTGTTCTCTATTAAGTAAATTTAAATGTTTGGGGAATTTTTAACCTAACTTCATTATATAAAAGCAACTGAAAAAACATATGAATTTAAACCTTTATCTTAAAATATTATGGCCAAAGACTCTCTATTTCCAAACTGTCAAATACAAAAACTGATATTACTGCCAGAGATTTCCCCAAGGTTGAAGAACCGGCAGTAATTAAAGAGCATTTATCCAGTCACAAAACAGAGACACAATATACAGTATGACATCAACTTGGCTGCCACAGTCTCTCAAGGTCAGGAAATCCATCACAATGACAACGGCTCATAGCTAGAAACCGGGCAGAGTGACGTTAATGAGTGAGAAGCAAAGATAGTATTTTGTAAAGAAGCCAAAGAGACACTGCAGTGTAGGAAAGGTGCCGCCAGAGACTCCCTGAAGTCATTTCAGCCCCGCCAAGGAGACAGACGACGACAACGGAGATAAGGGTGAACGCACTGCAGAAGCCAACAGAACAGACTCGGTCCGAGGTCGGCTTGAATCCTGAACAAACAATGCTGATTTACAAGTGTTTATGTGGTTTACTTCCCACAGTCTTGGTTATAGTTTAGATATCTCATGGCACAACTTTCAGGCAATGTCACTGAGCTAGAACACAATGAGATTACATTATGTAAAACTGAAAAGACTAATAGCATTGTAGTCTAAAATTATAAAGATCGACCCCTGTGTCAGAGTACCTCAAGAGAGTAGCCAAGACAGTGCCTCTAAATGAAAAATTAGAGGAGAACACAGTACCTACAAAATGTCAAAAAATGACAATGTAATCACATGTTGTCTTAAAAGTTAAACAAACTATGATCTCACTCTTACGTGTAATCTAATGAACAAAATAATCTGACGAACCAAACAAAACCAGAGGCATGGATACATGGAACAGACTGACAGATCTCAGAGGGGTGGGGGACACTGGAAGAGATTAGCCAGAGAACATATATGCATATAAGCAGAGCCCAGCGACCCAGACAACAATGTGGCGGAGGCAGGGAGTGGGGGCGAGGCTGGATAGAGGGGGACTAAAGAGGGAGGAAATGAGAGACATCTATAATAGTGTCAACAATAAGAAAAAAAAGTTAGATGAACTGACAATTATAGCTTAGAAAACCCTAGGTCCGGTACTTTTCCTAAACTCATCCATGTAAACAAAGGAACAGGGCTCAGAGATTCTTGGTTACAGTGAAAGGGCAACTCTATTTTTACAGTCAGTTGCTGTCACTGGAGCAGTCAATGAATCTTTTCATAATTATTTCAATGACAGTCTACTATTAGGGAAAAAACATTAGCCAAAGAATGCTTTTCCTTTTATTTTTAAACTCCAAATAATACTCACTTTTTCCCCTCAAATGTTATTTCAATAAGGTGTTTCCTAAAATCATGTATGTAAAACTTCCCCATTAAAAATATCAGTAATGAAATTCACCACTTATAGTAATTTACAAAAGAATCATTTTACTTAACAGTTTCTACCCAAATTCACTAACCCCTACAAACACAGTGACAGCAAGTGTTAAATCACGGGCCCTTTGGAATAACTCCGCCGTGACTAGGTGGCGTGTATGTATTTCTGGACATAAAATGTATTGTTTCTGGAAAGTAAGATAAATGAATATAATTTCACAATAAATAGTATGTTGTCATAGAGGTCTCAGGAGAAATGCATATACTATGGAATCTAGGAAAGAAAATTAAGTTGTTTTGAAATACTGTAAATGTTTACATTGTAAGGCTCTAGTTCCCATTTCCTAGGACTTAATCGTGACAGTGTTTGCCCCCAATTTCTTGCCTCCTGCCATTATATTATTTTAAATTCGATACTTATTAAATGTATTCATTCAATACATTATTTCCATGAGTATCAGGCACGCATTATTCTTAACACCAGAGTTATAAGTGAAAACACAGGGGTAGGTATCTTGTCTTCGTGGACTTATGTTTAGGTAAGGTAGGAGGTAGGAAGGAGAATCGGCCAATAGCTGGAAATGTAACAAACAAGTAAACCACACCCCCTAAGCCCCACAAAACTGTCAACCTGCTCTCTATCAATGAGTCTGCCTCTGTTTTGCTTGTCGGTTTACTTTGTTCATTATATTCCACACATGAATGAAATCATGCAGTATTTGCCTTTCACTGAGTGGCTTATTTCACTTAGCATAATATTGTCCAGGGGTGCAGGGATTTAGCAAAAAGGGAAAAGGACTCATGGACATGGACAACAGTGTGGTGACTGCCGGGGGGAGCGGGTATAAGAGGGATAAGTGGTAATGGAAAAATAAAATAAAATAATAAAAAGTATTTAATAATAATAATAATAAAGAAAGAAGTAAACTGATTTAAAAAATGCCCACGTGTGATAAATGCTATCAAGGAGATAAACACTATAAAGGATGACATAATGGTAATTGGGGGACACTCTGGGAAGGGAGGGATTAAGTAGAATCTTTACAACAAAATTCCTTCCAGCTAAAGTAGTTTAGTTTTGTGTGTCTGTGTCTCCACTGGGCAGTTTATGTGATCACATTCCTGCTATGTGTAACCTTTCAGGCTCTCCTTTCTACAAAAAATAAATTAGATCACAGGGCCCCCTCCCACATGTGCTTTCAGCCTCCTACCATGGTTCATCTGTGATGTGTGTTACCAGAGTGTATCCATGAATACTGTCCACCGCATAAACCAGTGCAGCTTTTATCCATACAGGCGCACCTCCCATTATCATCGTAGGAATGAACCTTCCCTGAGTGATGGGGAAGCAGGAAAGAAAGGCTAATTAATGGTTCAACATCTCAAGTCCTAGGAAAGCCACCTTATTTAACCAGATAGCTACAAATCTCTTCAATACGTCATTATAGATGTCCAGTGTTTTTGAATGTTGATCTATAGGTAAAGATATGTGGATAAAGGTATACTGCTTCTAATAATATAACTGGTTCTCCTCTTTCTAGATACACAGAAAGAACTGCATTTCTTTGCCCCTTCGAATTTAGGGGAGGAATGTGGCTTAGTTCAGCCAATAAAGTTTGAACAGAAGTAATACTTCCCAAAAGAGACTTTTTGTTTTTTTTTGGTTGGTTCTAGACCTGCCAGCCCTCCATGACCTTGGCCTAGAGGTCGTGGAAGCACATGCCACATGCAGGTTTGACACCGGGGCATCAAATGATGATGGGAGACACAGCAGGATTCCCTTCAGACTTTGAGAAGAAATACATTTTGTTGTTTTAAGCCACTGGAAGAGCTTACACTATCTGTTAGGAGTAGAACTGCGTCCCTCCAAAATTCAGGTGTTGGCCTTCTAACCCGCAGTACCTGAGAATGTGGCTTTATTGGGATATGGGTCGCTGCTGATGTAATTAGTTAGGATGTAGTTGCACTGGAGTGGAGTGGACCCCAGCTCCAAAATGATCAGCATCCTTATAAAAAGGGAAAAGTTGGGTGCAGAAACACACACAGGGAGGACACCAAGTGTAGATGAAGATGAAAGCATTCATCAAGGTCATGTCTCAGAAGCCATGGAACTCCAAAAGACTGCCAGCAAGCCACCAGAAGCTAAGGGGGAGATTTGAAATAGAGGCTCCTGCACGGGCCTCTGAAGGAACCACCCCTGCTGACACCTTGATCACAGATTCTATCTTCCAGGGTGATGAGACTATAAGTTTCTGTTAAGCCACCCAGTTTGTGGTACATTGTTACAGCAGCCTTAGCAAATGAATGTTCTGGCCCAATAAAATTATATATTGTTTCAAGCAGGAGAAAGTAGATGTGGGGGGAAGGGAGCTTACAACTAATAAATAATGCAGTAACTAATACCTTTATGAGGGAATCCAATCTATTTACATGAGCTTATCTAGCAGTAGTTTAAAATTTCTTTCATTCTCATCTTAAAAGCAGGGATCATTTTATGTTTGATTTTTTTATTGCTAAGAAAATACACTTACGTTCAAGATGGAAGTGCCCACACTTAAATAGATAAAAAAAGTTTATTAAATTCTCTGGGAGGCTGGTTCCATACGGACGTGGTCCTATTCTGTTGTTCCTTAATTAGGAATGCTGACGCTCTGAGCTTCAGAGGTGCCGATATGTTTGCTATGAGTGATTAAGGGCTCATAAAGTGTTTACCAGCACATTAATCTCCTGGTGCAGGGAAAGTCAGGGCACTTGTTCAAATTCTCCAGTCCTCACACAAGGTTGCCTCAGAAAACATGGTAAATAGCTACAGTGTCGGTTCCCCGAGAAACTGCCGAAACACACCAACTTCAAAGAAATACAAAGACAAAATACAGATTCTACTTTCTGGTAGTTGACCTAGAAAATCTAGAGAACTCTATTTTATAAGACGCTTTCTTTCTGAAATGAAACACCCCACGAACATCAAGTTCACAGCGCAGAATTTAGAAACACGGGAGATGCTTGATATTTGAGAGGGCTGTGACCCTAGTCCCTTGCAGAGAGCACTGGGACTCTCCAGGGAGACGGCTTGCAGATGAGGACAAGTGAGGGAAAGAGATAGACACCGATATGTCTGTCAGGCCAGTGACCAAGCCCTTTCATGAGTTTCAAGTCCCATACCTAACTCAGCCACAAGAACAATTCTTTTAGTCCTACACTCCATGGCTTATCACAACAACTATCATTTTCTTGTTATCTTTTTGTCTTTTTCTTTAGTTGTCTTTCCCGGCTCTCGATTTCTGAGTCTACCTTCTAAGGTAAGATTTTTCCAGTGCTTAGTTTTTACTGTTCTATTCTTTCCTGCATATATTTTCTCTCTCTTTGTCTCTTGGGCAGAAAGGCAGGTGGCAAGGAACAAAAAATACAGGCTTTATAGGCACCTAAACCCAAACTGTTCTCAGGGCTTCAGATTGGCTAAGGGGTCTGGATTCCTCTTCCCTCATTTGGACATAATAACATTTTCCTTACACTATGATTATGAGATTTAAATGAGCTTTAACACATGTAAAGTACACAGAACCTTGTAGGGATGTCACAAAGTCTCATGCCTGACTCATGAAGACCTCACTCGATACCCTACTTTCAACTGTCTGTCAAACCATACATCTGGGAAGGCCAGGGACTGAAAAGCTTGGAATGGAAAGCGATGATTAAAGACAAGGGCGCGTCGAGGGGGACTGAAGGGAGGAGAAGGAGAGCTACGGAGATTTTAATGCCAGAGAATGCAATTCGGAAATGACTCGGGTTTCTGACACCAGCAATACTTAATAATTCAGGAACCAAGCGATGCCTGAGGCTGAAGAGAGTGCAGGAAATGGCCCCCTCTTGTTGTGTTGGATACAAGACACAGGAATTTATTCGGCCCATGCTAATAGAGTTTACCATTTAGGATTCACATATGAAAGCAGCCATGATACACACCTAGAGGACACGAGAGAAGTATACGAAACTAATCCCCATGGAGACAGATATCCCAGCTGGAGAAGGGTAGGCACATTTGAGCAGCTGGCGACACTAACAAATGGCAAATGCAGCAGTCCCCAGCCTCTCTGGCACCGGGGGCTGGTTCACTCACTTGGCCGCCGCTCACTGCTCCCCTCTTGCTGTGCAGCCCAGTCCCTAACAGGCCAGGGCCCAGCACCGGTCCTCGGACCAGGGGTCAGCGTCCCCTGGGTTATGGAACAAGGAACCAAATTAAACTTATTTCATCAGCGGTTCTCCATATCTACTTTAATTCAAGTTCTTTTTGAAAAATATAAAGTTGCCTCACTGTTATTTGGAATTTTAATATAAATAAAATATTAAGACTAAAAGCATCAGGACAATGGGTCAAAGTGCTGCTACCCGTGCTCACCAGTAAAGGGGAAAAAAAAAATTCTTCCAAAATGATCTGTAAAACTTTCACTTGAGACTTACTATTTTCTGGTCAATAATCTCGATATTCACAGACATCTTCCAATTATATCACTCACAAAAATATGACAACAGTGATTCTTAAAGGAGCTGTGAAACGGGAGAGACCATGTTTCTAAAGAGGTGACACTTGATTTAAGAGCTATCAAATCAAATGGTAATGCCTATCAGATTATTTATTGTTAATTGGCTGCGGAAACATGTTAGGAAAAGGAATCAATATCTGATGTGTTTCCTAATATCTTACGTTACTCTAAGCACACTGAACAAGCGTATATACAAGTGCCATGCTTTGTATGCAGTAGAAAAATCTGCCTCAGAGTATCAGGCCTTACGTATAATCCTGCAAATAATATGGGATGCTACTTGAAAAACAGTTATTACCATGGTTGATTGGATAAAGTTATTTTTTTTCTGAAGGCAAATGGGCTGAAGCATGGCTGCCAAGCAATTTCAGCTCTAACAGCTACCGTGTGGCACATGGCGCCATCACACTCCCAAACACGTTCTCATAAAGTCACTGCAACATGAAATACTGCTGTATAGCTAATGACATTGCAAGTTAGAGCCGCCCAGAGTAAGCACTGGCGATTATTTTTTTTAATGTTAGCATAAAGATAAAGCCAGCGAAGATGCCATCTCTTTTTTTTTTTTTTCTGCACCTGGATTAACTATACCGTCTCTGAAATATACTTTCATGTTGCTCTGCTATATAAATATTGGGAAAAGTCAATACAAATTAAGTGCGTTAATAAGTTTTACATTGGAGCAGCTGGCGGCTGACACGATCATGAATCGGAAAACCCAACCAGACGCACAAGACCCCTCAACTAGAATGCTCGCATATTTTTTTTAAAGAATTTTTTTTTTAATTCAGGATCATCAACCTAGAGAATGAAACAATCGTTGAGCACAAGGATCCGCGTAGAGTTTTGTTAAGGCCCAGCAGTAAAAATTTTAGGCTCTGTAGGTCTTGAAGTCCATGTTGCAACTACTAAATTCTGTGGTCAAATTTGAAAAGAATACACAAGACATAAGTGAATGAGCTGGATGGTGTTCCAAAGCAATTCTACATATGGAAACTAAAATTTAAATTTCACATAATTTCCACTTGTCAGGAAATACCCTTCTCTTTCGAACTTTTACCCCCACCATTTAAAAGTGATGGCATCATTGTTCATGTCTACATTTTTAAATGGTTGGGATACAAAACTGGGCCACAGGCCCTCATCTGCCAATCTCGGCTTTAGCATATCATGCCAATGATCGAAAAGACCTGCAGGGGGAGCTACACAGGTCGTGGGCTTTCTCACATCAAAGATCAATACGTTCCTTGACTTCAAAAAAATCTAAAGATTCAACCTTCGTATGAAATAGACATACATATTTGGTGAATAAGGCAAAATGTTTGTCAGAGGAAGTAAACTTGTCCCTTTCCCCTGCCAACCTGACCCTCTCTCCACACGTTCTCTGTCTCAGGGAGGCACCCAGGTGCTCAGGCCTTCAAATAGAGAGCATCTCTGACTCGTTTCTCTCTTTTGAAGCTTGCATCCATTCGATCACTCACTCCTACCAGTTCTTCCTTTTGCAGAACTTATCTCACTAACTAGTATGCACTACACATGCACCCAGGCCACCAGTACTCATTCCAAGCTTTCGATGACTCTAACAGCCTTTCCGCTGGTCGACATGTCCTTTTGGGCTTACCTCACTCCCGTCCATTTTCTTCCATGCAGACAGAGTTTTGTTCTTATTCTACTTCAAAACCGATCATATGAACTTTTCCACAGATGCCAATGGTTTCCTACTGTTTTCGGGATAAAATGTGAAGTCCTTATTATGGCTAGCAAGGTCCTTCACAAACAAGCTCTTTCCCAAACATCCATCCTTACCTTGCACTCTATTTAATGAAATGGGACTACTAAAAAGTGGGAAATAATGGAGTTCCCAGTAGCTTCTAGTCTCTTCACAGAAGAACACATTCCCCAGGGGAATGCAGAAGAGGCAGAGACACCAAGAAGAAACACACGCCACAGCCCACACTGCTGTGGAGAAGAAGAGGTTGGCGCCATGTGGGAAGGGAGGGCTCTGGCAGCACCAAGTGCCGGAGTGAGTTTTTCCAAGTTCACGCTGGTTGAATGACATTAGTTTTCCTTATTTCTAAAACAACAATGAGCACCTATGGCCCAATGCCAAACCGGCCCAAAGCACTTTGGGATCACAGGTGAGAGCTCTCACATATTAAAGGATATGATAAAATTACACCATGAAATCAGGGTATTGCTAAGAGACAGAAAAGGACAAAAGGCCGCATTGCGACTTGTGTTCTCTCTGGAATTGTTAACTTTCTATGTTCTTTTCTCTGGCTTCCCCAACTGTAAATATTTAGCTCTGGGGCTAAAAAAGAGCAAACACCAAGTCTGGGATGCTACTAAGGGGAAGAGAGAAAAAACCTCAAGCGATAGATAAAATAAATAATGGACACTACACACCCGTGATTGAGAGCAGAGCATGAGGATGTGGACACAGCCCAGCAGTGCAGGGACGGGAAGGGGTATTTTGCTAGTCAGTGGAAAATTTAATCTACCCTGTGAACCCTCCATGGTTAACTGACTCTTCTTATTTAAAGGGGCGTTGATATGTGCATCCCTGGGGTGCGGGAGAAAGAACGCGTTTGGAGCCTAAAGCAAAAATTGTCATCTAGGTGAAAGCATACAACTCTCCTCAACCTCTGACCACCAAGGCCTGCACAGCAAGGGGCCTGCCAGCCTCACCCACCTTCATTCTTGACCCTCTCTGAATCGCACTTTGTGGCCCGGAAACTCTAAATTGCCTATAGTTCCCCACCCACTCATGCCATAATGTACAGTGGTTACCTTCTTCCTTTCTTGTTCTTTTTTTACGCTTCATCTCAGGCTCTTCCGTAACAAATGAGAGAACCTATCTCACGTGGGCCTTCGTCGCAACCTGCACGGGTATCTGTACCATTGTACCTGGGCTGTTCATTTTGCTCAGAAAGTGCTTCTTCTGTGCCTGGCCTGGTTCTAGGGTCTGGGTATTCAGTGTAAGAATTCAATGTCTCTGTGTCTTTACAGGGTTATTATGCTTTCAGCTCCTTGGAAGTAAAAGTTTTGGGTTATATACCTTTGTATTTTTCTGTATGTAGCAGGAGCTCAATACTATTCAGCAAAGGAAGAAGCAGATTAACTAATGAAAGGAGATAGGCACAGGATTCTCATTTTGATCTTGTTGTTTTAAGCACCTGGGAACGTGACAGTAGGAATCTCTCCTGGAGCTTGATGAAAGGACAGATTTTTCCTTGAATCTCAGAAAAATTATTACTGTAAAGAACAAAATGTCCCTGTTAAAAACACTGTTTCACATGTAATAACACAATTCCATTTAGATGTAGAAGACGGAATAAAATCAAACCCCAATGCAAATCTCCAAAATATATTACAGGATTCAGTCTTGCCTGACAGTGAATATTTAGAGAGGCAAGATTCTTATTTAGATTCTTGCCTGAATTTCTGAACAATGGTTCTATGTGACATTTTGACCATGTGATTTTCATACAGGAAAATATAATATCCTCCCCAAGAGTATCTCAACCGATATTGTGCTTTTCTAATAAACTCAAAATCCATGTGATTATCAAGGTATCATTAATTAATTCTCCCTAGTCTGCTCTAAGGAAGTTGATTATAACTAAAAGCCGTAATGCAGATGGTTAGGGAAAACACAGAAAAAAGTATGGGAGAAATGGGCATTGTTGCCTCAGCTGCACATGCAGGAACATGTACCAGATAAAAGAAAAAAATCTCTATATCCATTTTATCTCAATAATGAATAGATATTCTTTAATGGCTAGAAGCATGCAAATGCCTGATTAGATCTATTTTTGGATGAGTTCATTAATGCCAGGGATAATAGACCTAACTCTGTTCTGAAAAACCTAGTTTGATGATAACGAGAAGTCCATAGTAACAATAAAAACACTATGAACAGGAAACGCGGTCTTCCAAGGCATCCTGATGAAAATTGTATAGAGAGTTTTAAAGCCAATGTCCACGTTATGGAGACAAAAATGCATCTCATAAATGAGAGAGGGCTGATCATTCAAACTATATTATAATGCCACATGTATGTTTCTCAAGTTGAAGATTTTAAGGTTTGCATCAAAATTTTACATTTGAGTTTGAATGTTTAACATGAAAGTTCATTTGGGAACAGGACCACTAATGGTGACTTCATCAAATAATGTACTCCCCTCTCTCAAGGAAAGGGGTCGATCTCCTCGCCGTGGAACTTTGGGGAAAAGGAGCAAAATGGATACGGGGATCAACACATGGCCTAATAAGCCAAACCAAATTTAACCAAATTTTGTATTATTTGGAGAAAAAAACAAGGAATTGTACTTCAAAAATATTCTATGCATATACTCATGATGGATAAAATCAGAAATAACTTTTACTAGTCATCTCCTACACATGGCATGAGAAGTTTTCCGAGTTTTAGCTTGAATTTGCTTTTGAAACTGAACAGTTAAAATATAAACACTGAGGCTGAAAAAGAAAAATAAATTCACAAAGAAACCACAAATTCCCAACTCTGCGCTCTAATTATTTTGCCAGCAGCATAAGACTTGGTGAATATCAAGGATCACCTAACGGCAGTTGAAATCAAGTTTTGGTGACTCATCGAGAGACATCAAGAGACAAAAAGTCCTGCAACCGTGGTTCTTTTGGCTACTAGGAGAGGATTTCAGCTAGATTCAAGTTCCCATTTGCTTCTTGCTAACTCTGTAATGGAGGGCAGGTTACTCAGCCTCTCAAAGACCATTTCCTTTTCTATGAAATGGTGATAATAAGAGAACATGGGATTTGTTGTCAGGATTAACTGAGATGATCTAGGCACAATTCTCAGCAGAGAACCTGACTTAGCAATCTCCTGTGAATATTAGTAAAATGCTTTATATTTCTGTGAATAGTAGAGAATTAAAAAAAAAAACCTTCACCCTCATAAATCAGAATCTTATTTTTTAATGTAATGGCAATTAAAAAATTAAATGTCAACAAGTTAAAAAATAAAGCTGGGCCTGGGTCTTATCAAAATTATCCCTTTTTCAAGTACTTTTAAAGGAAAAATAAATGCTGAATCAAAAAGCAAAAGGGGATTTCTGTATATCTGGCAATCACACTTTAACCTCAATGCATCCTGAACAGTCTTTGAGAGATGGTTTGGTGTCATGGAAAACCATGTGAGGCAAATTCGGAAAACTAGACTACAGTTATCAGGCCAGGTCCTACTGCTATCTATAGGTCCCTTCTGCTGCTTGTTCTTCTGGAAAAACACATGGTTTATAATGGATTGTAAAAAGCTGACGTGGCTGTAAAACCCTGCTCTAGCTTGATTATTGTGGAAGCACCTGATACTTTCCTACCCGGAGTAACTGAAAAACAACGTGTGACTGTATTATTTCTGAATGAGAACTCCAATGGTCTAACAAAGACAACCTCAGAGGGGCAGCGCGTATGTGGACTGTCTGGTCAAGGAAGGTGAGAAAGGAATTCTGGTCTGGGAGACAGAAACTCGGGTTCTTCTCGCAGCGTCTCTGGGCACTGTTGAGTGCAAAAGGAGACAACAGGCTGTGGAAGATTCGCCCCAAACCCACTGCCACGTCCAGATAGCTCAATCTGGATCTCAGGCGGGCAGTATTTGATTGTTAACCTTAGAAAGTTCTAATACAGCTTACACAATTGAAGTCCAAAAATCAAACCAGCAGGGATCTGGTTTAGTCAGAAAGCCAAGAAAAGTCCTTTAAAGCCCTTATATTCTCTTGTATTATGTTAACATGATTATCAAAAACACTATCTGTCCATATCTGTTGGGTGATCTTTCTATTCCTTTTCCTTTTTTGCCTCCTTGCCAACTTCGCCTGTGAAAGCACATTTCCTCTGGCTCTGTCCCCAGTGGAAATAAAGAAGAACATAGTTTTCCTGGAGAGTTCCTTGCGAAACCATACACATTCATTTTAAATCAGAGTTTAGCAAATAGAATCAATGAACATGTATTTATTTGTAGTATGTCTTCCTCCCTCCCTCCCTTTCTTCTTCCCTCCCAAGCATTTCCTGCATGCCTACTGTGGGTGCTAGGAAAGATGAATAAGACTCCATTAACAAGTTCATTATCTGGAATGGGAGACATTATTTTCGAGATCATATGGCTGGTGCTACAACAGATTACATAGTATAGGGATTGTGCAAATATGAAGGATAAAGGAGGCAATAATTCACTCAGCAGAAGGGCGGAAGAGGCCGTGAAGACTTGACAAAGCCTACATCTCTCGAAGGAAATGGAGCGTCTTCGCTTCTATGCTGAATTATGGCTCCCTCTGAAAGCAGCAGAGCTGACTTAGATGCGTCCCATCTGTATGTTGTCTAGAACTGTAACCCATATTCACTATGCACATGGCAGAGAGCACCAGTACTTAACGGGCTTGAGTAGGGCGGTATTATGAGGAGGTGTCCTTCATCTACAACCTCCTATTATGGAAAACGAAGTTATATGCACTGGGTAACTGCTCCAAAAAGATAATGATGTATTTACTATTACCTAAACACAGGCTGGGGATGAAACAGAAAAAACAAAAAAATTCCTTACTGATCCAGAGGACTGTGTGTTGTACTTTCCCTGATTTTCTAATGCCCTCTTCACCCTACTCCTTAAGGAAATATCATTGAAATAACAAGTAGGCTTATTATAACAGAAACGTTTCCTTCAAACTCACAATAAACAAAGACCAAATGACAATCATATAAAGAGTTGGTGTGGCTTATAAAAACAAGTTACCTATTTTGAGGATGAAAGACTAAACATTCTATTGTTTTCAACATAAAAGAAGATAATATGTTCTAAACTTAGTGAGATGAAAGCATCAAATTCTGTACTTGTATAATTTTTTTTCTGAAAGCTATTATACTACCAAAAATACTAGTCATATTTGAAATGAGTGTGTAATGAACTGCATATCACACATATAAAATAGGGAAAGTATTAAGAGGAAATAATTATGTTGGCTGTCAGACCCAAAATGTGAAATTCAAAGCTTTGCATTAAACTTTTATGAGAACTTCTGTCCTGAAGAAGAGACAGTTAAGGGAATTGCTGCAAAAAAAAAATATTGCTCAGGTTATATCACAGGTATGGCATGTTTGTGATGATGGGTTAATTTTTCAATGAAATGAACCTTGGAAATTAGATAGCAGTATACAGTTCCCCTGTCCTCGTCTCCCCTCAACACCTGTTCACAACACCAACGAAAAGTAATTGCATTTTTACTTTCTACTGAAAATGTTATGTTGCATATCCTTTAAAAGTATTTTATACCATTTTTATTCTAAACAACCAATAAGTGGATTTATGAATAAATGTTTATAATTATCTGAAAGAATTTTGAAAACTTAAAAAAAATAACAGTGAAGTAATGAATTTTGTATACATGGTCACTGAATGAAAATGAAACCCCAAAATACATTCCAAGTATGTATCGGTTACTGCTACACTAAGTAGTTTCTATTTTCACAAAGCCCCGCTTTATACCATCGTTGTTTTTAAGTAGCTGCCTAGATCAAACATGGTTGATACTTCCCTAGTCTTCAGAATCAAGCTCAAATTCTGAGATCATTATTAAGACTATTCACATTTTAGGTCTAACAGAAACTACTAGCTTTCCATCCCATCACCTCTCTCTCTAACCCCTCACATCCAAGTCCTGAAAATGCTGTGTACTGGAATTGGTAATCTCAGCCTAGCACACCCTTGACCGCCTTCAACAGCACCACTGAAATCTTCCGTCCCCGTTTCCCAACTTCGTGTTGCCATATCTCCGAGTTTGGCTTCCATTAAATATGCTGTCACTAGGCCTGGGTCCCCCAAAAAGCTGTACATTCCCTAAAATTATTCACCTCTTTGTCTTCCAATAGCAAGCATTGTGCTTTGCACCTAGTAGGTGCTTAACAAAACATGCTTAAAGTAGTGCAGGGAGAATTTATTATCTAACTAACCTTGCTAATGTGGCCAGATTCCCTGTGCAGTTACTCATTTTGCTATCATTTGTCCAATCAGCTTCTCAGAATACTCTAATGATAGCAAAGACCAAACAGGAAGACAACATTCATAATGATTTATTTCTAGAAATAATTCTGAAATATGACTCATACCATTAGTTTTTAAACCTCTGACAAAATTCTTAAATATCTTCTCATTATTACTAATGATTTTTGTAGCACTGGCTGTTTTATACACTATGTTTAAAGAAGAAAAAAGGCAAGTAATCTAATGATAAACAATTGAACTGTAAAAGGCTGTGAATAGGAGTTAGGTAGTCTGAGTAACAGGGACTGGTGAGATGTTGTTCACCAAGTTATATATAAACTAATGCGAATATAAAGGTTTCCGCTTGTTTTCCAGAAAGCTCTTAAAGCCATTTTCAACAGCACGTACACACAAGTGGTATAGCAGCCCAACCTGAAATGCTACTATAATATTATACATCAGTATCTAACTTCTATACAGGGATAGTTAGGGGATAAAGAATCACTAGGATTTATTGGTCATCTTCAATAATAAAATATGTATATACTTAGGAGACAAATGTTCAAAAAAAGGTCATGCTTTGGTAACTCAAAGATTGTCTTAATGAGTCATATTTCTCCCAGAAAAGGAGTGTATAGCTGGTACATCTACAATATGTTTAGGGAAATAAAATGATAGACATTCACAGCCACACAGCAACCACCGGGCGTATCCACCCAGTAAATACAGTGATATGAGCTCTTGGCATGTGAATAATAAACAGATGTGTTTTTGCAAGACTCATGTTTCTTTGGAAGTTTTTGAGTAGTTTGCAGTGGCGGGAGTGGCAGTTGGTAGGAGTTAAAGAATGACAGAAAACTACATGAAGAGATTGTCACTCTAAGGAATATTCATTTATGCCAGTTTACCTGTGATCTTCAAAACACTCAACATCTCTCCAATCAAAGTCTTTTCTGCTTCCACAGGCACGACCCTAGCGTGGGATCCCGTCCTTGCAGCCCACTATCGCAACCACAGCAGTTTCACTGATTTCCTTGCTTTCAGTCTCTCACACTCCCATTCCACCTGCACCATGCTGTTAGCATAATCTTCCTAAACTCCTTTTTGTTATGTCTTCCCTCAGCGTAGGAGCCTCTGGCGGGTCCCCTTCACTCCCCAGACAACACGTAGTCTTCTCAGGCCGGATATCAGAGCCCTCCATCAATCTTCCCTTTGCCCCCTCATTAAGGAAGCCCCTTTCCCCTGATCTCTAAAATCAAGCAGAATTCAAGTCTTCACTACTCTGTTCTTCCTGCTCCAATGTCCACACTTTCCCAATGGTAATGAAAAAAATACAATAAAGAATTATTAAATTTAAAAAAAAATCCAGATCTTTCCATCTAGCAGAGTCCACAATTTGCCATCCTGGAGTTATTCTGTCCCTTCCTGCTCCTTCTTCCCAGAGGAAATGTTTCTTTCCCATGCCCACGACTGATCTCTCTGGGTTTCCTAAAAGGCTTCCCTGCTCTCTACCTAGTCCTTCAATCAAACTGGGAGCTCTGCGGGCCAGGTGAGTGGTCTTTTTTGATATCCTGCCTAATACCTAGCAGATGCCTCAGTGCTTAGCAAAGACCCTCTGAGGAATCAATGGTGTCTGCTGTGCTAGTCCTATCCCACTCGGTTCAGCTTGCCTTGCAGGGAAAATGTGAACTTTGACTAGCCATAAAAATAAAGAAAAAAGTTTTTAAAACCAAAACAACAAAACTCCTAGAGGAAAACCATCGTCTCTGTGTGCTTCTCTACTAAGCTCTCTCTGTACAAATGACCAAGTACCAGAGGCTCAGGAGGGAACAAAACCCAGACTGTGACAGGGAATTCCTGAAAACCTAAAAACATTCAGGTACTTGAAGACACAACAGCTGCGAAGACGACCCTGACAATCAGAAGATGATTATGAGAAAGCTTTTTGGGTGAAACTCCTTGGCCTTGACTAATAGGCTCCCAGAGATCTCCTGGCCATAAAATCAGCGCCTGGATTATTGGTATATTAACTCACTCATCGCTTCAGCCAACCCTGGTTACAATATGCAGCAATATACGGAAAATAATGTGTGGCTGTTGTCGCCTGCCTTGATGAAGCATTCGTTCACTCGTAACAGATATACAGTAAACCTGTACATTAGACTAGGTCATTATCTTGATATTGCAGATGATGAAATTGAGACTTAGAGGGGCTAACTAACTCTCCCAAGGACACAAGGCTAGGATATGGTGGAGAGAAGGTGCCCACCACACAAAGCCTTCTATGAAATATATTTCAGATCTGAATCCTGAACTGGCAGTCAGCCTACTCTAAGTTTCTTTAACACATTCTGTGCAGTCCTGTTCTCGACCATAACCCTTTGTAGTGCAGTGTTATCTTAATCCATCTATGTGTCCATCTTCCCTAATAGCTGGGCAGCACACTCTTGGAGGGGATGGAGGACATTTGCATGGTTATAAACTGCTCCAGTCACAGTACACAACGCATGCCCAAGTACACAGAAAGGGGTAAAAGACATGCTTTTGTTTATGCACAGGTATGCAGATGTGTGATGGTCTGACCTTTCAACCCTCTATTTATACATTGGACCTTCAAATACTATACCGAGTATTACTGTTCCTCTCCCCTTACTCCTAACATTCTAATGCCTGGTACTTCCTGTCTGGCCATTGAACGATCCTTTAAAAACACATATCAATTTGGATGTCAGTCTGGCTCTCGTACGGTGCCAGGAGGGTACACCAAGTACTCCATGTGGTCTAGGGAGAGCATGACCTAGCACAAGAAAATGCCTGATTTATTGTCCTTAAGCTATAAATATATTCCAAAGCCCTGTTTTTCACTTGCCCCACTGACAATTGATGTGCAGATGGTTTCAATGTCCTCTTTACAATGCCTTGCCCCTCCCCTATATATTCCAGAGTGTTCTGTCTTTCAAGTTGGTTTCCATGACGGCTGGGGCTTAGGAACTCCGCTCTATTTGTGATATGGAATTGACACAGTCCGCCACTGCCTTCTGTGTCATATTCAATTGGTCTTTAATCATGGGGATTTACTTAAGCAACAATGTACAATACGGCAACATGTGTAGTCAGCGGGGCCCTCGGGGTGCGATCAGCCCCGGAGGTGGATTTCTGGGAACACCCAGGGTGGGTGGGGGCATGACTCTGTGTCCTTATCTCCACAAACAAAGCCGGCTGGCATCTGCAACCCAAAAAGGAGATCTGTGCATCTAAAAATATGTTGGCTGAAAATTTCCCCATTGGATCCTTGTGTCTGCCTTACCACCACAGTCTCAACTCATGTTACTTGTCCCGAATCCTACCTCCATTCACGACTGGGCTTGTGAGGCTAAGGAATGAGGATAACTACCATAGATTGAGGAGCTTTCCAATTTTATTGGCTGCCCGGCGTTATCAAGGTGGTCTGAAAGCCTAACCTAGTTTAAGATGCTTCAGGGAGAAGTTTGTTTCTTTGTTTGTTTCCCCCTCTTCTCTTTGTGATGCATTTATAGTAAATAGAATAAACGTTTCTGCTATTTAGGACAACAGTAAGATTTACTCTTCTAGTGTCTGATTTACCAAGTCTGCTAGAAGGGTTAAACAAAGCAAACTGACCAAACTAAACAAAACCAATCAAATAACAATGATAGCAAAACACTTTAGTGAAAATCATTGAAATAACAGAGTAAAATCTGTAAGATGCTAACCTGCATTTATTCAGATCCTACCTAACATGTGTCATTGATTTATAAACAACCCTTCAGTTTCAATAAATCCCTATGGGAGAAACAGATTTCAGCCACCAAACCTATCAGAGTTGGAGATAAGCTATGTTATCTTCAGCCTCGAACTGCAAAGGCTCAGACCACAGGATGACTATGAAGCAGGGGTTTTCACTCCCAGAACAATACATATTAATAGGATCAAGCTAAATAAAGAACACTGTGCAGGTTTCCTCTCCCCAGATACTCATGACCTGTAGTCTATTTTCACTAATGTGTTTACCCTTTGCAACTCCAAAGAAGTGTCTTATCTGTCAGAGCTCAACAGTGTGGTCTCTCTTTACCACCCCTTTCCTTCATAAAAGGCCAGTGTTCTATAAACCCTCCCCCCATTACAGACACATTAATTACCTTTTTAGCTCTTTCATCAAAAATGTGCCATGCTCTTTTTGGATGTGTTTTCTTCTGGTTCTCCCAATCTAATGTTCTTCTCGGGAGAATGGGGGGCTTCAGGTATAACATCAGTATATAGACTGTGCTATATTGCAACTGAGCAGAAACAATACAAGACCGTCTGCCATTTCTGCAGATGTGCCCTTATGTTTGCGGGTTGTGGCTCCATGAGAACAGACACGGGGCAAAGACCAAGCCAACCGTGATACGACATCTCTATGCCACTTCAAGAGCCAGGGCAGTCCTTGCATGCCAAACGATATCCCCCAGCGTAAAAGAGAAACATCTTTTGGATCTTTCCAATTAAACTTGTAGCTTCACGTAGTAAACATTACCCCAGCTGAGGCACAGCAACTGGCTTAAGGTCATATGACTAAGAACCCAACTCCGCTTCTAGCACCTATATAAAATATTAATTTACTGTATCATTTTGAATCACTCTCTCTCTGTTTGGGTGACTTTTTTTTATGGTATTCTTGCCCTCAGTTCAATATTAAATCACACATTCTTTAGTACTGTTCCATAGCTTATATCTGCCATATCAGTAAGATATAAGACAAAGACTGTATTGTCATTATGTGCCTCCCCCCATCTCTCAAAAAACCCACCGAAGCCCAGCAGTCTTAGAAAATCTCTCTGTTTCTCTATCTCTGCTCACTAGCTCCCTTTGTCCACCTCTCTCCTTTATTTATTACTATTCTTTTCATAGTGTCTCCATTTCTTTACTTTACTTACAACTAAATAAAATTTTCTATAAACTTGCAGTTCTACATTTTTCAATCATCAGCATAGTATGTGGTATATTTATTTAATTTAAGATTTTAGAATATCCCCAAGTCAGATAAATTGCTCTAGAAGTCAGATAAATTAGCTAATTTTCAAAACGAAGTTTGTCTAATTCCAAAGGCTATGATTTTTTCTCACTGCCTCCTTTCTCACCTATATGTGTAACTTCAGCTACTTCAGAAAAACAGAACAGACAGGATCTTGGTAAAATAACTTTTGAGCTCCTACAGCAGCAAAAGCCCTCCCACTTTGTCCCAGACCCCCTTGAGACCACCAAGAGGTGAAATTTCTAAAACCCTATTCACCCAATTGGATAAGATTTCACAGACTGAGAGCTTCCCTCACTACATTTTTCATGGTACATCACAATTTCAAATGCATCAGCTATTCAGTATTCAAAAATTACTTAAATTTGTATGCCATATTAACTGATTGCTAGTGTAGATTTACTTAAATACCGAAATGCTTCTCATGGTTCTCCCTGGAGTGGATTTTGTAAAAACAAACATAGTTATACTTTAAGTGAAAAAAGGACAATTTCCAAATAGAAGCTCTGAGTTTTGTTAGTTTTTTTCCTACCAAAATCTCCACCAACACTCTTTTTTTGGTATATTTTATTGATTATGCCATTACAGTTGTCTCATTTTTTTCTCCCTTTTATCCCCTCCGCCCCGCACCCCACCCCAACATCCCCACACCAAAACTCTCTTTCTTTTTGCTATTCTTACCCTCGGAAATTCAACACTGTTATTTGGGTTCCTGAGTAGTTCACAAGACATTTTAAAAGGGAATAATGGAGATCACTATCTTTACTTTTCTACTTTATTTTGTCTCCACAAAATATACGCAAACTTTATAATATACGCAAGCGTAAAATATACGCTTTACTTCTGTTTGCTGTCTGTTCCCGCTCGGTAGTAAATTAATACACATTCTGAGGCAGGGCGCTGAGATACTGGTACTGCCACCCTACTTTACACACTCCCAGAGCTTCGGTCTCTGCAGGCACACATTAAAATGCTTCAAGAAGGCTGCAACTTTGAAGATATTGTTCTCATATGACATTTCACAAAACCACCAAACTTCAAATTGTCTATTGGGATGCCTGCGGTTTGTGCTTGTCCTTGGCTCACTGTCGGCAGTCCTTCACGGCCCAGCTCAAACATCACCTCCTCTTAAGAGCCCAACACTCTATTTCTGGTGCTGCTCATACATTTAACTTACAGCGTCACTACGGCTCCCCCCAACAATGAGGCTGGAAACATCGGCGTGCGTGGATCTGCCACTAATCTGCCACCTCCCCCCACCATGTTCACACAGTAGGCTCTAGACTTTCTAAAGGCAGTACTTATATATAATTCAGTGCATGTAATTTATCCTTATTCAAGCTTGGCAGGGTATAATCAATAAGAATTATTAAAATTAAATTTGGAAAAAGTCTTGTGTCCCATTCTGAGTCAGTCTGATTATATAGCCCATTTAAGGATCCTGTATTTGATAGTGACATTCAGTGATATCCATTAAGAGTATACAGCTTTTCTGGTAAACTTCTAAGGGCACATTTTGGGCAAAAGAACACTGAACTTCACCAGACTGAATGGTCCACTTAAATAGACTAAAACTAAATAAAACAAAACAACAATATTTTACTTTCTCTTCTTCAGCCATTTTAATCATCACAATACCACTAATTATCATCCATTTCAGAAAAAACAAGTTTAATATGTCTTAACTTCAGGAAGAAAACAATTCTTTATGTTCTGGAATAAATGTTTTAAAGAAACTCTTCCCAGAATTATTTTCAAAGCCAACATTGACCACCTTTTTCTTCATGCCAAACTTGTCTTTCATTCAAAATCCTTAACATCCAGGTTTATAGCATATACTTATCCTTCTCAGATAATTCCTCAGAGATGGCTTTCATAAAGTGTATATATAAGATTTTAAGGCTTTAAGAATGTGTACTGTTTATATGATAAAAACAAATAGCAAATAGATTTTTCAATTGAGTTGGATTTTTTTCCTTCTGATTGACAGGGTTTCGGTTAATTTCCACTTACTTTCATTTATCATGCTATCTGCATTAAATTTTATGTCACCCATCTCAATTTGCTTTTATCTCTTATGTATAGATAGACTCTTTAAATATTTATCATCTTAGTTAATTAAATTTAAAAGTGCATGAGGACTTTATGGAGACCTTATACAGCCAAACCTTATGTTTCCACTACATTTTATAGATAAATTTGTCCTTTCTCATAATGAATCTTTCCCCCCAATCTGGCTAAAAATAGACATGAATTCCTTAAGGGTATAAATCATGTGTTTGCACAGAATTTGATTCCTTGCTTAACACAAATGCTTCATGAGAAATGTTATGTTAGCATAATAATTACAAATGGGTTTAGTCTTGCATTAAAAATATTAACGCCTCGAGATCAAGATAGTTAAAATACCACTTGCTTCATAAAAGTATCAACAGATTTTCCTGGATTCAGTACATTACAATAGCAAAGATAGTTCTTTCTTGTTAAAAAGAAAAAAAGAAATTAAAGAATCATATTGTTCCCAAAACACTTACTAGTAGAAGTTTCTAACACAAAAGTCTAGCAGTACCTCCAAACTGAACTCTCTCACTATCAGCTTTCTAACATCTGCACCCGTGATTACCAGTCTGAGGGTTATCAGCTGAATTTTTTAAATTTGTAGAACAGTGAAAAATTGTTTCCTGTCAATACCATTTTATGAAGGAATCGAATTACTCATTCCTCCTTAGTTTCAGATGAAGAATAGCTTCGCGATCGTATAGCTCTTTCATATAAACATAAAATTGTAATAAAAAATTTAAAAACTCCTTAAAAGGAACGCTTTGCAGGACTTTCTTGAGTCATAAAGAGCAAACACGTAGGATTTTGGTGGTGATGTTTGGTGTCACTAGTGGTGCAGCCTGCCAAGGACGTTCTGTGCTTATGGCTGCCAGTCCCTGCTCCGATGTGCCCCCGGTCCCCAGTCCCCGGTGTGCGGGGTCCACTCTCCTAGTCCTCCAGTCTCTCTTATCTCTCTCCATCTGCCGTCTGCTATGTCATCTCTTCCCAACTCCTGCTTTTCCTAATGGAACTCCCCAAGTCACTCCCTCTCAGCTTTCTGCCAGCGCAGCTCAGAGTCAATTTTGCATGTGTCAAAATGTTACCTTCTACCCACTTACGCAATTTCCCTACTTCTTTTCTTTCAATTTTTCACTTTCAAGCCTAATACTATGCTAATGATAGAGTATAATAATAGTAAAGATAAAAATGTATTCTTTAACCTTAATTATATATTTCACCTCTACTTCTTACTTTGCATTAGAAAATAAAGTAAAAAAAATAACAACTAAAAGAAGTATCATTTCATTTATGACGTGACTAAGAAAAGTATTCATTACTCTTTTATCAATTATGTGGCTACCTTATTTATTTTATTTAATTTAATTCTTTTTGCTGGCTTTTCTACCACAAGTGTTTCCCTTCGCAAAGAGAATTCTCCATGCTGCAATCAAGGACTGCAGTAAAGCTGTCACTCATTCTGAACCGGCAGCCGTCGCCAAAGGCACACTGGAGTGAGAATATTTATATGTGTTCACATGCTAGCGATCCAGTACAGCGAAGACGAAAAAGCATCCTGGTGTTTTCACAGGCTGATCAAATCCTAAGAGGGAGGATAATATGTACTACCCAGCGACTGTTCCCACAGGTAGTCTGGAATTTCTGCGGACACACAATCTTAGCTCACCAATGTTCCTAGTTGTCATTTCTTTTGTGTGGGCCAGGGCACCTGTGTGTGACTGTCTGTCAGTCCACAGGAGATGCACTGCCATGCCCACCTCAAACTTATAGTACAACAGAGACAAGAAGAAAACAAAAATATTGAGAATTCAGCTACTGGAATTGATTGTCCCTTTTCTTAAAACAGTAACCAACACAGAGACGGAGACAATCCTTCCAGATTGACAAAGGGCTCCTGTCCTGAGGCTCTGCTGCATAACAAGTGCTTTAATCAACTGCCTCGTTAACCCAACAGCTACAAGGACTGGCAGGGTGTCGAGAGACAGGGAGCAAAGGGAAGAGGAAGGTTAAGAAAAATAACCAGAACCTGAGATGTTTGCCTCAGTCACTGGGCTGTCAGTTAACAAGCCCCCCAGACAGGCCCCCTTATGCCTCATCTGTGGTCCCATCACTAATCCAAGTACTAACGTCAAGTTTTCGTGTTACTGTAAGTAGAAATACTCTTCATAGCCTGGGGTGGTGATGGAATAAATAAATAAATGAAAATGTCATAAAGAGAAGATTTGTTTTCTTTTGGGAAAACTGAGAAACAGAAAGTTGACAGAAATATGTGTTGAGTACCGCAGCCTATTAAAGACATTGACATTAACTTTAGGAGTGTGTCTGGCTTGTTCATTGGCAGAATTAAAAATTTCAGGCCATCTTAACAAGAACTTGGCTCCCCTCTTTTATCTAGGTAATGATAAGGCCTGAGATCCCAATCAATCCAGCTTGTATTTCAGAGCCGGGCCACGGTACGGAGGTGGCTGGGGTTAGTTGAAGGAGTCTGGGCCAAGCGGAGAAGATACAAGCTCCCGGCTCAAGGCTTCCTGTGTCGCAATGGCTAGCTCTTGTGCCTCTAGTAAGCGACAGGGTGACTTTTGGGCTTTAGGCTTCTTATCTGTTACATGAGTGAAATGGAGTTAGCGCTGTGACTTTAAAATAATATTTTTTTTTCTCTCTAGCATTTAAAGTCTTTATTCAAACCAGTATCACGCGGCAGCTTTTGCTATCACCCTGCATGGGGAAAGGTAGGGTTCATTCAGGGGAACACCTCGTAATAGTCCCTTCCCTGGGAGAGTCCTTGGGCACCTCAAATGAATGTCAGACAAACAGCCAAAATGAGACGATTTCGAGATGATCCCATATATCCCTATGAATCTCAGGGGCGCCAATTCAGAACATAGTTAAGAATATCAGTAGAATGTAAACAATAAATAAATAAAATAATGACAACAACAAACACTCTTCTGTCTCCAAGGCCAGGAAATAAAAAAATCCACCTCTAGAGTGGAAAAGTTTTTAATGTTCAGACAGTGACCATTTTCAACAGATGATATTATAGCAGTGAGACTACAGATTTTTATCCCTGAGAGATGGAAAGAAAGGCCGATGCCCAAGCTCTCTGGATAAATTGCATCAGCAGGAGGCGGACTACTGTTTGTTTGATGTTCCCAGGCAGGTAGCACGTTCTCTTCGGTACATCCACACTTTAATACCTGCTCTCTATGAAATTAGCAGGCCCAATTTTTTCCATAGTGTTACCCTGCACTAGTTTGTAAATCTCACTGACTGGTTATTATTCTAAAGAATAATTATTATATTACATATTATATTATATCACACATAAATCCTCAATAGAATTGCACACCTATTTAATTGCTAAATGCGTTCTTTTCTCCTGATCAAAATAATGGAAATAAAGTCTTGACAATTAGAAATATTGGGGCCTCAAATTAATAAAGTTATCAGAATTTCCCCCAAACCAGGATGATGGAGAATTCAGACCTTATTTAGCTATTTTTGAGTTAAATTCCACTACAACACTGCTAAAGGTACCACAGCATGAATAATGATTTTGCAAAAGAAAATTTATCACATCTAGCCAAAAGTTCTACTCTCAAGGAATATCAATTCACATAAAACTTTATTAAAAATAAAATGGCTATAAATTTGTATGTGTATTTTCTATGCACGCATGGGTGAAACGCGCAAAAGATGTGCACCTACTGGCCGATCACAACCATCTCACACTCATTTCTCGCTCACTGCATTGTTGTGTGTGCCACCGAAGCTGTCACTGTGCTAGAGGTGATGGAATAAAAATGAACATAGTGTCCTGCAGAGTGGAAGGCTCCCCAAGTCTTGATTTATTCATAGACAAACTGTCAATAATATGAAATATTACAGCATGAAATGATAATGTGATAGTATGAAACTTACTGGGGTTAAATAAAATATCCTAGTTGAAGTATTTTTCCATTTCCTAGGCAATAGGAAGTGCTATTTACAGTTTCCATTATAATAATTTTTATTGGTGCTAATATTATTACTCAGTAACAGACAGAAAGCCTATTGGGAGAAGACATGTAAACATAGGTTGATACACTGGGTTCAAAGTGAAGAGCTGTCTGTAACCAAACCCAGGCGAGGTGGTAAAGGAAGTGATTTTCCATTAGATCTTGCCTTAGGAGTAGTCATTCCCCAAGAGGAGAAATCTGAGAAGAAAATCAAAGAAATCACGGGGCTGCGGGGCGCTGACATCTAAGGCCGGGGGGTAGAGAGCGGGCGGTGACTACAGCCAAGGCCATTTATATTTGAGACATTTGGTCACTGTGTAGGGGTGGGGTTTGGGAAACGATGAGGCAGGTCACAGCCATGTTGTGCGAAGGGCGCTGGATCCCTTGCTGAGAGGTTTGGAATTCACCCCACAGGGAACGGAAGCAGGTGTGCGGTCTGTAAGACGCGAACTGGCAGGCTCAGTCCCGAGAAGGGAGTAAAAGCACAGTGGTTTCGCAACACACATCCTTCGTGGGGGGGGGGGGGGGGGGGTGTCTGCAGCCTGGGCGGCCCTCTGCTCTTCCTACTTGCCTTTGACCCCAGGACTGAGTCTTAGCTTTGAAAGATCTCACCGAGTCTGGGATTCTACCCTTGGCTGGGTCCCTGAACTGATTTTTTGGTGAAACCCATTTAATCCTCAGACCCTCTTCTTATTTCCATCGTGTGCGGCCCGGAGGCCAGCTTCCCCCTCCCAGAAGTCTGCCTCGAGCTGCAGTTCCCTCGCTCTAGGACCTTGAACATATACCAAAATCCAAGGATGCTCGAATCCCTTATTTAAAATGGTACAGTACAGAGCATCCATATACTGAATTCGTATTAAAATCTATGCCATTATGCTTTTAGAATTGCCGAGGAATATCTGCATTGCTTTCATTCAAAGCATATATGGAACTGCTTATTCAATCAGGTCCATGACCTGGGAATAGGTTTCTCAGATTATGTCTAAGATGTAGCTAAAGCAACCCGGGCCCAGCCAAGCCACAGCAGAAGCTGAGGCAAAGGAAAAAATAACGAATATTGATCTGGTCTCTGTATAAAATTTTTATAATTTATTCATCATAATTTTTTTTTTGCATTAATTGTGATCTTTCTAAATGTTGCATTAAAACAGTGTTTCTTTTGATGACTCCTTAAATGTACACCTGAGGTGAGTGCTTCACTTGCCCTACCCTTGACCCAGCCCTGGAAGGGGCAGATATAGCAAAATCACTCTGCACTGGGGTCTGGCAGTTTGTGGGATGGGGGTGGGTGCACGAGATTCGGAAGGCACTGTGACCCAAGACGAAACAGCCATGGAGAAAGGGCGGTGTTTTCCTGCAGAAGGGCCTACTGTTCCCAGTAACCTCACAGCTCTACTGCCCGTGGTCCTGCTTCCATATCCTTTCCCTTGAAACAAACGACACGGAAGGCAAGGCCACTTAAAAGCTCCAACAGCCAAGCTGAAGTGGAATAAAATAATTTAATGAAAACGTTTGCCTAGGAAGACTAAAAATCTCTACCCTAGCCATTTTTCTTTTACCTGTAGATAAAAGAACAAATGCGACCTCAGCATTCCACATATTTTTAAATTTAAGAAGGAGAAAAATGTCCGTTTATAGTTTTTACTATTAGAAGCAGGTTTCATGGGATTTTTAAAATTAGGTAGACATTTAAGAGCTCATCCTTCAGCTAGGCTGTGTAGTAGGTATGACAGTCAGTCCCCCCAAGTCCCCTACAGGATGGAGGAATGAATGGGATGGATGATTCTTCAGCGGCCAGGAGTGATGGTGGCTGACAGCTCACGCGGAGTCGCTCTCCAAGACCTGACCTTGGCTGATGGGGATGCTTTGCCTAAGGTTATGCTCTAACTCTGGAGCAACTTGCATCTCATACCTGGTTGATGCTGGGGTACAAAGTCTTAGCCCTCTCGCCTTAAACCGGGGCAGGTCTAACAGGTCATTTTAGCTCTAGGTGGACACAAATGTAAACACAGTTGATACCTTGGTGTCAATTTGGGGGAAGTTCAACGTTTCGCCTCTCCCCAGGGTTGTTTCCTGTGCTCCGGGACAGGTGATGGTCTGAGATAAACTTCTTAAAAGCAAGTATCTATGTCAGACACCCAGCATGTGATACACTGCAATCCTTAACAAACATATCCGGGGAAGAGAAGATGAGTCGCAGCTGTGAGCGAAATAAAAAGCAGGCACGACACCCCAGCTGGTGGAAAGAGTAGTTCTTACCAGTCGTCAAAGTTCTACTTTGTCTCAAGTGTCACTGTGGTCACGGGTCATACATCCCTTTAATATGGGCAGGTGCTTTGATTGTCAGCTACATAAACTGTCCCAAGTTTGTCATTTACCATCTCTATTAATGAGATATTATACACTGAAGCACTTTCTATTGATTTAACGAAAAGGGCACTCCAACGGTTCTCATTATTTCATAAGGTCAAAAGAGAAAATGACCACAACTCCATCAGTCAAGGAAATACCAGCAGTTTGCCGGGGGTGACGGGGTGGAGGCGGTAGGATGGTCTGGGCAGAGAAAAGAATGCTCAGGAAGAAACCACTCCCAGAAACACAATCAATTGCAACTAAAATAATTTAACAACCAATAAAAAATAAATAATTTCTATGAATTTGAAAACAACTAAAAGCATTAACTGCTTAAAATTCAAATTACTCCTTTATGAAATATCAAAACATTTTTACTTTATGCAATTTCTAGATGCAAACAGCAGGGAAATTTTTCTGCAATTTAGTGTGTCTGAGTCATTCTTCCAGTATTAAGTAATGAGAATACTCAAAGATGTTTAACTTTTTCCTCTTTAAACATGGAATCCTAAGATACTTTTAGCCCTTTCCCAGTTCCTGTCTTGCTTAGATAACATACTCTCTGATTTATTCATAATTACATGGTTAGCTACCCATGATTCAGTCCTGTTTGATAGTTATTATTAATCTATGTCTCAGAAACCTACAAGGCATGCATTATCTCATTGAATCCTGACCAGAACCATATGAGACAGATGCGACTACTGACTGCTTTAAAAATGAAAAACCTGAGAGTCTTAAAGAGGTGAAGTAATCTATCCCACAGCACTCAGCTGATGAATGGGGAGCTGGGCGGACCCACCGCTACCACCACGTCCGTGCGCCTACCCAGTGCCCGGCACCGGCTCTGACAATGAGATAAAATACAACCCGAGCAACCCACATTGCCTCTTTAGCACAATTTCTATGAAAAACAATCTTTAATTAAATCTCCGCCTTCCTTTTTAAGACCTTCATTTCATTTGTGAGAGCATATTCTCTCTCTCGTGTTGCTAAGTAGATTCTTCAAGTTCAGGGCAGACAGCTTTTTACTGAGAATGCCTTTGAGGATTCTTTAAAAAAGAAAATAAAAAAAAATTTCAGCTATATTTAGGACAGTTAATCCAGTGCAGGAATATTTTTCTACTGTAAAACATGTTTTAAATACCAGTTAATTATTGCCTTCAATATGGATAATCTGCCAGCTAAATCTGTGTATCTTTCTTTCAGAGCGAATATTGGCATCCATTCACTGATCTTCAAAATTTCTTGTATTAAGTTTAAGTCAAATAGTATTATACACATTAAAAAAAAAAAAGACTGAAAGGAAACACATCATATATTACCTTAATAGGTTGCAGATGATTTTTTATCTTAATAATGATTTTCTTATTTTACCTCTTAACATTAAAAATAACCACAATATTTTAATATATTTTATTAATTATGCTATTACAGTTGTCCCATTTTTTTCTCTCCTTTATTCCTCTCTGCCCTGCACTCCCCCCTCCCACCAGCATCTCCCCACCACTTAGTTCATGTCCACGGGTCATACATATCAGTTCTTTGGTTTCTCCATTTCCTATACTATTCTTAACCTCCCCCGTCTATTTTGTACCTACTAGTTATAGTTACGCTTCTTATTCCCTGTACCTTTTCCCATCTTCCCCTTCCCCCTCCCCGCTGATAACCCACTATGTGATTTCCATTTCTGTGATTCTGTTTCTGTTTTAGTCGTTTGCTTAGTTTGTTTCTATTTTTGTTCTTTTTGGTTCAGTTGTTGATAGAAGTGTTTGTTGCCCTTTTACTGTTCATATTTCCGATCGTCTTTTTCTTAGATTAGTCCCTTTAACATTTCATTTAATAAGGGCGTGATGATGATAAACTCCTTCAACTTTATCTGGGAAGCACTTTATCTGCCCATCCAGTCTAAATGATAGCTTTGCCGGATAGTGTAGTCTTGGATGTAGGCCCTTGTCTTTCATGACTTTGAATACTTCTTTTCAGCGCATTCTTGCCTGTAAGTTTTCTTTTGAGAAATCAGCTCATTGTGTTATGGGAACTCCTTTGTAGGTAACTGTGACCTTTTCTCTTGCTGCTTTAAAGATTCTCTCCTTATCTTTAATCTTGGGTAATGTAATGATGATGTGCCTTGGTGTGTGCTTCCTTAGGTCCAACTTCTTTGGAACTCTCTGAGCTTCCTGGACTTCCTAGAAGTCTATTTCCTTTGCCAGACTGGGGAAGTTCTCCTTCGTTATTTTTTCAAATAAGTTTTCAACATCTTGCTCTTCCTCTTCTCCTTCTGGCACCCCTATGATTCGGATGTTGGAACATTTAAAGTTGTCCCAGAGGTTCCTCAGCCTCCTCTCATTTTTTTAAATTCTTGTTTCTTCATTGTGTTCTGGTTGAGTGTTTATTTCTTCCTTCTGCTCCAAATCATTGATTTGAGTCCTGGGTTCCTTCCCTTCAATGTTGGGTCCCTGTATATTTTGCTTTATTTCACTTTGCATAGCCTTCACTTTTTCCTCCATTTTGTGACCATACTCCACCATTTCTGTGAGCATCCAGATTACCAGTGTTTTGAACTCTGCATTTGATAGGTTGGCTATCTCTTCATTCCTTAGTTCTATTTTAGGAGCTTTGATCTCTTCTTTCCTTTGAGTCATATTCTTTTTTCTCAGCAAGCCTATTACATTGTGGGGGCAGAGTCTTAGGATTCTGCCAGGGCAGGGCAACCCACATCACTGCCTTGTGGCCCTGTATGTGGGGGGAGGGGTCCAAGAGGGAACAATGCCACTTGCTTTGCCCTTGGAGGGCTCTCAGTCACGTCCCCTGCTACCCACAAGCAAATTGAGCCCTAATGGTGCTGGTTCCCGGGTGGGTGGATTTGTGTATGTTCTAGGAGCCTGTGAGTCTCTCAGATGAACTCTCCTGTAAGACTGGCAGGTCCTCCTGTCACTGCAACCCCCACAGGTTTTTACACCCAGAGTTTTTGAGGTTTTCTTTTCCTGCGCCTGAACCCTGGGCAGCATGGTCTCTCTCACCCCCCATTTGTTCCCTGGGTTTATCCGCACGCAAATGTGGGACCACCTGGTCCACCAGCCCTGGCCTTGCCATGCATCTGCTCCACCCCAGCTGTCTGTCTCTGCCCCTCCTACCAGTCTGGATGAATGTTTCTTCTTTAACTCCTTAATTGTCAGGCTTCCATACAGTTCGATTTTCTGGAAGTTCTGTATCTTTTCTTTTTAAATTTGTTGTTTTCCTTCTTTTGGTTGTGCGAGGAGATGGAGTGTATCCTACACCTCCATCTCCCACAATTTTAAACATATGCCATATCCCTCCAGTGGCAAAGAAACTCCCCAGAAAGTAATTTTGTGGCTGTTTAATCTGTGTTTGATTTAGAAAAGGAGGCAATTTTAGAAGCAAACTATACATTAAGGCAGAAAATCTCACTTGTGAACACAGCATGTCATTATGATCATTTCTCTAAATGAAACATCTCAAGTAATGAATTTTGTGGTGATTTCATATTTTGAGGGTGTTCCTTAGAATTTTTTTCATTTAAAGAAAAATAATCTTGGTCTTTTTGAGGCTGAACGATTCTGGGGAGGAAGCATCAATCTGATTCACAAACGTGCATTTATTGCTCACTCCAAGCAAAGCAGTTACTGGAAATAGGAACAGCACACGAAGGTCTTCTTTTTTGAAAGAGTGATAAGGGGAATAATTTCAGCAGAGATTTTCATTTCTGATTATGTTTAACTTTATTAATAACAAAGAGACTCAAAAATTCTATTAAAATGTGATGTTGAAAATGGCAACTATAATGTAATTGCACCAAGTTCAGTAGAAAAATATTCTATTAGTTGGGCTGAGAAAAATCAATCATCCACTGTGCATATCAAGCAAATGCCACATACTCCACTTAACATCTACTTTAATAACAGCTCTGGGACAGGTCCTCAAGCTAATAAAAAATGACTTTCCTTACCAATAATTTTCACTTTCTGGTTGGAACAGCTACATGTTCAAGGAATAGCCAAGGTGGCCATTTTGGTCATTCTTCTTCAAGATTTCTACCAGCTCCCATGCAGAAGAATGTTAACTGGAACAAACTAGACACAGGGTAATTTCCAATGCATCTACACATTAGGGATTTTCAAAGAGCACTGTAAATGTTGTATCATACACCATTTAAAGCAATATTGCTTTAAATAGTTAAATAAATATTCCCTATGGATACGGCTCATTTGTTTTTTAAGAATAAGAAAGTCTTTGTTTGCCTCTAAGCACTAGTCATTTTGGAATTCAGTAAAATTTAGACCAGAAAATCAAATTCCTGACAATTATCATGACTAATAGTTTCTTATAATGACAGCCAATACCCCACCCCCCCATTTTAATAAGTGAATAGAAACGGGGGAAAGAGACAACAAGGATGTTCATGAATTAATGGTTTTGTATAGTGAATGACTGCATGAGCAGTCTGGGGCCCCCATCCAGTTGGATACATCAGGTGTCTGTCCCCAACACACACAAATACTTGACACAGCATCATAAACTCCTCTTCCATCTTTTCCTCATTCTCTGTCTCCATGCCCATTTGCCCAACAGTCTCATAAGAAATGACATTTTATATCATGAGACCCCAGTTGACCTCCTCCAAGACTGTGATATCATCTCATTCGGTCACTACAGCAACAATAGTGTTCTTTTTATGCCAAACTTGTTCCCCTCTTAGGAACCCTGAAGTTGCTCGTCTTTTGCCTGTAAGTTCTTTCGCAAGGCCCTCTCATGCCACGCTTCTTCTAATCATTCAGTCTGCACCATGATCATGGCACCCGAGTTACACAGACCCACCTCCTCCACTTCATTACCTTGTTTACTGTCTTCATGGAACTTAATACCAGCTGAACCTCTTGCTAGAAGCAAAGTTTTGTTGGAGAGAAGTCCTTACCTCTCTTACTAAACCTCATATCAACAGGACTTACTGCAGTGCCCTAATATTTGTATTTGTAACAATGTATTTTTGTTGGATGGATGGATGGATGGATGGATGAATGGATGGATGAGTGAGTAAGTAAGTAAATAAATAAATACACCATCTTTTGTTCAAATGACTATAAAGGCCATCTTTTTCCCTCTTTTCTCACCATATTCCATTCTCCATGGAGAAACAAGGATGATCTCTCTAAATTGAACATCAGCGAAGTGCCACTTTTCTGCTTCAAATATCCCAGTGGATTCCTTTTGTAATTATGAATCTGAACTCCTTGTCATTGTCTTCAAGGTCCAACAAAATCTGACTTCTGCTTCAATCTCATCTCACTCCCATCCGTCTTCCCCCGCCCTCATCCCCACACGAAACTCAGTTCCTTTGAGAGCTTTGCACTTGCTGCTCTTCCTTCTTCATCAGAAGCTATTCTCCCCATCTCGGCATGGAAGCCTGCTACCCTTGGTGGTCCCTCAATTCAAATAGGATCTCCTCAGAAACCTAACCTGAGCACTCAACATAGGCGAAGTCAGATAAACAACTAGAACTATGCTTTTAATTTTAATACATATATTTATAAAAGGCCAGGAAATGTAACTTGGATTAGGATGGATAAGAATATCTTCTACTCATTGACTACAATAGTTTAAACTCAGCTTAAGTTTGACATTGTCAGTGCTGTTTACATGTTAATCTTTCTAGAATGTTACTGTCCAGTTCTATAATTATAAATATTTTCTCTACTATAGTAATTCTCGGACAAAGTAGTACTCTGCATTGTATGTGTGTGTGTGTGGGGGGGGGGGGTGTTATTAGACATTACTCAATTAGTCCGAGTCATCTTTATTCTCCTTTTTGTCTTGAATTAAATAATTATTCTTTCCTTCTTATAACCCGTTCTCCGATTCTTTTTCTCTCTCAAGATAATAGATGCAGGAGAGTACAGAAGCTTCAGAGCTGCAGTTTTGCTTGTATTTGTACTTCCTATAATTTTGAATGTTTAACATAAAACTTAGTGTCATCTATAAACACAGCTCTCCTTATTCTTAACAAGTAAGGCATATAAACACAATAAAAGGCACATCTCTTCAAAGCAGGACGGCTGACATGAAGGAACTATTCCCGACAAGGAGGCAGGTACGCCCTCAAAAAACAGCCTCCCAGAACGATTGTTAACGTGAAGTTTCACTATATCAAAGGCTTGGATGCAATCCTTCCAGGGAAGATGGCATACTAAACATCAGTTGAAAGGCAAACGTCAAAAGGTAGGTTTTCATTAAATTTCATTAGTTTTCATACAAATTCTCACTTTGATAAAAATTCCAAGGACTCAGTTCCATAATAGCAAAGTGGAGAAAAGATTTCAAAGCAGTAGCCACAATGCGGAAGTTCAGATGCATGCGAGCTTTTTATGTTATTTAGCATTAGCATAGCATTTTAAAGGCAATAAATGTTCTTGATATATGAAACTGGTCCACATACATTTGAAAGACATACACTCAAAGTTATCAGAACTTAATTCATCCTTTTTAATTTGGTGACCTAGCTCCCAAAAAGTTACACAAAGAACATGCCTACATGTTACTCTTATACGCTCATTTTTACTCAGATTCTGACCTTTATGTAACAACCAGGGTCAAATGTTTCCTCACAGACCAGGACTCGATAATCAAATTTACTAAAACACACAGAACTTTTTCATCTTTTAACTTTTAAATATTCTTGCTCTACTGTCCTATTAATTAAAAAAGAAGAATTTGGACATCTTTGGATAAGCAGGTATACTTTGAATATTTTTATTTCTAAGTACAATAGAAATGTGTTTTGCAAATAAGATATCTATTTCTTATAATGTATGAAAGCTAATCTGGATTCTATAAATCAGGAGGTAAAAACGAACAGTGGAAAACAAAACAAATGTTATCATAGAAATTGTCTCATCCAAGAGGTTTGTGAAAGTGAGGAAGGAAAACTTGTGTGTGTGTGCGTGTGTGTGCATGTGTGTTTACCAAAAAATAAGCATATAAAAGTACAGAGAATTTGTGCATTCATGCACATATGTAGATCTTTAATCCATCTCAGCTTCCAATGTGTTCTTGCAAGCATTATTTCTTACCTGATTATATATTTAACATTGCCCACGAACAAGAGTTTTATAAACTCATAATGCCCCATCAACACACAAACACACACACACACACACACACACACACACACACACACACCACAGAGCTTGGCCATGCTTTCTATCTTTGATTGTTTAAATTTTCAATTCTTCTTCAAAATTTTTCAAAACTGTCAGAGATTCTGCCCCAATCCTGCATCCCACCCCATTTCACGGACTTCATGAAGGAAATAATTCAGCGCAGGAAAACTCACACTGGAACAGGAAGTCGCTGAACAACTCCATTCTACTACAAGGGAATCATCCTCCCCCTGGAGGTTTCTGGGTATGAGCACTCACGAAGAATTGAAACTACTGATGGGAAACCAATTCAGTGTCCAGAGACCAGCTATGGAATTTAGTTAGTGAAAGAAAGGCACCCGAAGTAAATGAGGAGGAGAGTACCTTCCACGGGTATTCATTAAAATCCCTTCTTTATGAGAAACTTGACATTGCCCCAAGGCTAAGTAGTTGAAAGTAAATAAATATATAAAACAAAACAAACACAGTGTGAAATCAACTGAAAGTGAAACAAGCCCTTGTGAATGTCATACATATTAAATAAACATTTTCTCATGCCATTGTTTTTCACTTTCCATTGTAAAGTTGAAACTGGTATTGACACAGCAAATTCTGAAACATATGTTTCTAAAATTAGACAGACACAAGAACAGAGCAGTGGACTTGGGAACTTCACACTATTGCTTCTCACTAGGATTTGAGTCCCAGTGGCTTCATTTACCTGACGAAGGTTCCAGGTCAAGTGATTTAACGATCAGCGACCAGCGAACAAAAGCACGGGATTCAACATCAGAAGACCTTGGTTCTTGGCCAGTTTCTGCAGCTTATTAGTTGCCTGGCCTTTGGGTATTACTGAACCTCTTAGAGCCTCAGTCTTCACTTCTCTAATAACAGGGGACCTACTCTCTGTCCCCCACCAGGTTATCGTCAGAATCAAATGAGATGACGCAATGAAGCCCACACAAAGTCTAACTCAGTAGGCAAGATGTTCGCAAACCAATGCTCTTTCAGCTCGGTTGACTGAAATGTCTGCTATCCACAACGCAGTACAGACGGTCCTGAACATACAATGGTTTGACTTACAATTTTTCAACTTTACGATGATGTAAAAGTGACACATGTTCAGAAGGCACGGTGCTTAGAATTTAAAATTTTGATATTTTCCTGGGCTAGTGACATGCTGGGCAGCGGCTGTGAGTGCAGCTTCCAGGCAGCCACACAACCACAACAGTAAACAATCGAACTCAGTGTACTGTGTTGCCAGAGTATTTTGGGATATAGTGTTTCATGGTTTTGCATCCCACCAGGTCTACAAAATACTCATCTGTGTCTCCTGCTTCTGGTGAGAAGAAGAAAAAGGCAGTTACTCTTGAGATGAAACTCAAGATAATCGCACAACTGTAGGCTAATGTAACTGTCCTAAGAACATGTAAGATAAGCTAGGCTGAGTTATGACATTTGGTAGGTTAGGTGTCATAAATGTATTTTCAACTAACTATATTTCTAATTTACAAGGGGTTTTGCTGGACATAACCTCATCATAAATTAAAAAGCATCTGTAATAGAATGGTGACTTCACATTGTTACAAACTTAAATTCAACTGTACATTATAGTTTGGCCTATCTCAAGAAACAAGAAACCTCTCCAATGATCTAACTTTACACATAAAGGGAAGAAGAAGAAGGAGAAGAAGAAGAAGAAGAACAAGAACAAGAACAACAACAACAACAACAACAACAACAACAAAGCCCAAAGTGAGTAGAAGGAAATAATAAAGATCAGAGCAGAAATAAACCAAATGGAATCTAAATAAAAGAAAAATACCAAAGATCAATGAAACCATGAACTTGTTCATGGAAAAAATAAACAAGATTGAGAAATGTTTAACCTGAATGATCAAGAAAAAAACAAGAGGACCCAAGTAACTAAATCAGAAATGAAAGAAGAGAAGTAACAACTGATACCAAAGACACACAAAGAATTGTAAGAAAATATTATGAAAAACTATATGGCAACAAATTGGACAATCTGAAAGAAATGGATAAATTCCTAAAAATATACAATATTTCAAAACTGAATCAAGAAGAATCAGAGAATCTGAATAGGCAGATTACAACTAGTTAAACTGAAGTGTAATAAAAAACTTCCAACAAACAAAAGTCCTGGACCAGATGGCTTCACAGGTGAATTTTACCAAGTATTCAAAGAAGAACTAACACTTCTCCTTCTCAAACTATTCCAAAAAAATTCTAGAGGGGAGAGGGCCCCCAAACTCATTTTACCAGACCAGCATTATCCTAATTCCAAAACTAGATAAAGACTGTATAAAAAAAATTATAGGCCAATATCCCTGATGAACATAGGTGCTAAAACCCTCAACAAAATATTAGCAAATTGGATCCAGCAATACATTAAAAAGATCATATACCATGATCAAGCAGGTTTATTGTGGAAATGAAAGGTTGGTACAATATCCACAAACCAATAAACATGGTGCACCACATAAACAAAATGAAGGATAAAATCCACATAATCATATCAATTGATGCAGAAAAAGCATCTGATAAAATCCAGCACCAATTTATGATAAAAACTTTCAGCAAAGTGGAAATAGACAGAACATACCTCAACATAATAAAGGTCATTTATGAGAAATCCACAGCCAACATCATACTCAATGGGCGAAAACTAAAAGTGTCTCCCTTGAGATCAGGAACAAGTCATGATGTCTGCTTTCACCACTCTCTCTCAACATAGCACTGGAAGTCTTAGCCACAGCAATCAGACAAGAAGAAGTAAAAGGCATCCAAATTGGAAAGGAAGAAATAAAACTCTCATTATTTGCAGACGGCATGATGTTGTATATAATGAACCCTAAAAGTTCCACCAAAAAACTATTCGAACAGATAAATGAATTTAGTAAAGTAGAGAGACAGAAAAATTTTGTGAAGTAGGATACAATATCCAGAAATAGGTTGCATTTTTATACACCGATAGTGACAGCAGATAGGAGAGCCAGACTTTGAATAGAGAGTTCACAGTCTATGATGGTAATCATTCTGCTTGACTGCTTGTCAGCTCTTAGACAATAATATCTCAAGGACAACAGAACAAATGATAACCACAATTACATCTTGCAAATAGAATAAGTGGTGTGTTTTTTTATTGCTGAAACATATAATTTTATGCTTCAACCTTTTACTCCTTTGTTATCTGTCACCATTTGTTATTCAATAAAGGTATATTATAATGGGTGAAAAAATGCGACTAACTTTAATGCACATAAACAAATTGTCATATCAGGAAAGAAGATGAAGAGCTTTAAGAAAAAGTCCATAAAACGGATGTTCCCATACCTTTCTCCCCCTCACCTATCATCACCACTTCTGCAAACCCTTCATGGTCTCTTTGTAATTGGCTGTCTGACAGGTCCCGTCTTCAGTCTCTTTGCCTGCATCCTCTGCGTTCTGACCAGAAGTCTCTTCCTGAAATACCTTTGGCTATCCCAGGCTCCTCACTCTTTACTTGTTTGTAAAACATTTCCTGAGCACCCAGAGTGTGCCAAGCACTGTTCTTATATAAGCATAAGTAATGATCCTCAAATCCTAGAAGTTCTGAGAAGCAGACCATTGTATTGCTAAAATTGTACAATTTTGCAGTCCTAAGGACAGAAAGCAAAAAAAAAAAGAAAAAATTGCAATAGAAAGTGACCAATCACAATAGAAAAGGGTACAAAAGCACCATGAGAGCATAGAAAAGGGCAAAAATAATTCTCCCTTAGTAGGAGCAACTAGGTAGAATTCACAGAGATTGACAAATCTTAGCAGGTAGCAGAGGGCAAAGCAGGGTTTGGTAAACTGAGAACAACACTGTTAAGGACCTGAAAAAACACAATGCACAAAAATGCAGAAGTACTTGGTTGACAAAGGTGGTTACCTGAACAAAGTAATCCCTCAAGGTGACAAGTAAAGCCCCCCTCCCCGCCTGTACTCCAGGTAGAAACGGTTTGTAGTTCCGATCGGCAGAGGAATGTGGTCCCTTCACACCCTTTAATTTCGTTTGGGGCAGGGCTGGGGGGGGGGAGGTTTATTCTTTCAGGTGGGAAATGGCCAAAATCAATATTGTTTTTCAGCAACTGTTTTTTTGTCACAAAGTTAAGTGACATGAAATAAATTCCAAAAGAGTAAAACTCAAACCAATTTGATTCTTATTACGCATGTTTTTGGTATTACACATGTTTTTGAAGGAAGGTATTTAAAGAATACGACAAGGAGAATTTGTCCCTTTTATATAAGTATAAAACTAAAGTATAGTATTTTTTTATCCTCATCTGAGGACACTTCTTCATTGCTTCACGAGGACAGGAAGTGGGAGAAACAGAGATGGAGAAAGAGAGGAAGAGGGAGAAGGGGAGATAGACAGAGACAGACAAATGCTGATATGAGAGAAACATTGATTGGTTGCTTTCTCATATGGACCCTGACAGGAGGTTGAACCCACAACCTCGGGTATGTGCCCACACTGAGAATCGAACCCACGACCTTTTGGCCTATGGGATGATGCTCCAGCTGACTGAACCATACTGGCCAATGCCAAAGGATACCATTTTTTCTTAATATTTTTAAACCAATTTTATTTTGGGGAAAAATTCAAGCAAATTGAAGGGGAAATATTGGAATGAGGAAGGTGCAGAAAAAAAATATCCTATCAACTTATGTATAATCTCCATTCTTGAAAATGGGTGAAAATATACTTTATTCATCCATCAACACTATTAAAAATCACAGTATTTCCCCAAAACACTTCACATGGCTACATTACTAAATATTAGCAAAAATCCATTAATTTCCTAATTTTACACTTGCCACTTCTGGTTAAAAAAGTCACAATTTGGTAAAAGAACTCAAAGATGAAAGTTCAGTAAGTGTCCATCAGGCTCCATGACAAACCTGACTTTATATATGCAGTAGACCTTCAATGAAATAGCACAGTAGGGCCGCTGACCTGGTTTAACTACCCATCCATAGCTCAGCTACTAGTAGTGCTTTGAACACAGTCAGTTCTCATTAAATACTAGTATAATTGGCTCACTGAGATGGTTACATATACACAGATTTACTAGAAGAGATTTAAAATAGGCTCAGTTGAAGAGATACTGATATTCAACCACTGTCACAATCAGTGCTACCAGGTCTTCACCCAGCATTCTGTTATAATGTGAAATAAGCATCTGAGGTTTGATATCTGCTCGGGTCCCCTTAAGTGTAGAGAGAAACATGTTTTTCTTCATAGCACTCGCTAAAAAACCTATCACCTAACATTTTCTTGTGTAAATAAATTTTTTCATTAAGAAAACTCAGGAGAACAGATCATAACTTGATTTTATCACTGGCAATCATATCTTTTCTGCCTCTTTTTATCAAAACATTTAGCACCAATCCCTACATAAATGAAGTCCATGCTTATGTCAGGATAGAAATGAAGGAATCACTAAATCCATGCCTGTCATACAAAGGATGTGGGCAGGTTTCCAGATACAGTCTCTTGAAGGACCTTCCACTTATTTTCTAATCATCACAGTTTGCTATGTATCAAAGAGGGTAGAAAGTGCCTCTCAGGTTCATACTCAGTGAGTAAATAACTGAAGGACCTAATCACATTGTCACTCTGCTAGCCAGCGCTTCCTGCCACGTTGTGCTTAATTCTGTTTGAAAAACACGTTTCTTCCGGGGTAAATGTTTTCTCTTTTATGAGCCAGAAATAACTCAATAAATGATCTGGCATGTTTTATGAAAGATTTCTTAAAGGGTACCTTTGAAAGTTATACAAACCTACAAATTATGATTGCTTTGAAAAGATGATGTGGTCATACAACTTCCAACTGGACACTGAAAGTGCAATTGATTGGCACAAGTCAAGTACAATAGAGGTGTGTCCAGAAGGTATCCAGCCATGTAATATGAAAAATAGAGATATTTATTGAAAAAGATACAAGATACAATAAACACTGTACATAGGACAGTGATGCCACAGTCCCCTTCAAAGTAAGGCGCCCTGGGACTGACCTCACACAGTTCTCCCAATCGCCATCAGCTGTCCTGTTGTATTTCCCTGAATCTCATCAACTGTCTGAAATCTCTTCCCTTTCAAAGGTGATGCTAGTTTCGGGAAAATCCAGAAGTTGCAGGGAGCCAAATCTGAGCTGTTAAGGGGGCTGAGTCACCTGGGTGATTTGATGTTTTGGAAAAAAACGCTGCACGAGACGCAGTACATGAGTAGGTGCGTTGTATTGATGAAACTGCCAATCACCAGTTGCCCATAGCCGTGGCCTTCTGAATCGTCCAAATAGTTTCCAAGGAAGAAAGTTCAAGCTTAATGCAAAATCTGATGCCGATTCGTTGCTCTGCCATTTTGAATGTGATGGCCACACAGTACACATGCTCACTCAATGGTATCTACCGCCCCCAATGACCAGTACAGTGAAGTCATCATTTTTCACACATGCGCATTCCAGTCCACTCTCCTTGGCTTCCAGGTTACATCAATATCGTGCAAACTGTTCTCATTATATTAACAACAGCTGGACTTTTTCTAGATAGGCCTTATATACAACGAAGCTGATATTAATCACCCTCCCCCCTTATACAAGTGGTATTCTATCCACTTATTATTTATACCTGTACTCTCCACAAAATGAGTATATCAAGATATTAGAGTGGTTGCCACACGTTTTTTTGGTCTGGTCATGCCTGAATAATGGAGAAGAAAACACCATGACTTTTTACATACACTGGTGTGTAGAAGTTCTGTCAACAAGTCTTTCTTACAGGAGCGAGACAGAGCTGTCCACTTTTTATTTTCCCTGGTAGAACCCTATTAGAGACCATGAACATGAACTAAGGGGCGGGGATGCTGGTGGGAGAGGGGGTACAGGGTGGAGTGGAATAAAAGGGAGAAAAAAATGGGGCAACTGTAATAGCATAATCAATGAAATATACTTTAAAAAAACCCAACAAAATGAACGTCTAGGAATGTGCGAGGGACTCACGTTGATTAGAGAACCATAATAATGGTGATAATCAGAAATGTACTGTTTCTACTCTCTGGGAACTTCTTAACTGCCCACTTCTGTCTGACCACACTAAGTAGGCCCTTTTCAGTCAGCACTTGAAAACCTTCGCCCTCTGCTCCATGTCTCAGCCACTAAGATAATCAAACTGACGTGCAGCGCAGCCGACGAGCCTGCCTTGGGGGCTGCAAACAAACGCACATGGGCAGACCCTGTCATGGCAATCCTTGCATCCCCACTGGATGGGACATGGGCTTGACAGCGTGGGTAATGAGGAGGCTAGCAGGTCATTAACCGACACCCAGTACTGACCCCCGGCACCGACCCCCTTGTCCCCAGCATGTTTGGTATCTTTTGGTGAAGGCTTCAACAAAAGTAGGTCCATATCAGCAGCTGGATTAACCTCTCAGCTGTAGTTCAAATATCGAGAATTGGTAGCAAGCTTTGGGCCTGGCCAGCCTACTGGGAAGACCCTTAACTTAAAACGCAATGGCTCCATTAGCTCGCAGGGAGAGCCACGGGGCGGAAGGTGGCAAAATACCTTTGTGGCAGACAGGCACTATGTGATACGGAAAACGCCAGAAGTTGGTAGAGTCTTAATGGCAGAGTGTGTCATTGGCGTGTAAGGATGTAATCATTGCAAATTTGGGTTGGATAAAACTCCCATACTTGAGTTTTGCCTAGGACTATTTTAGATGCTGCTGAGTATCATTTCCCCTGAGAAGAGACATGTTCTCTAAAGGAAGAATCCAGTGACAGTCACTCCAGAGAGATTTGTCACTGGGAGAAGTTTAAGATGAAAATTATAATTGCTTTTTTTAGAAGCTATAGTATGTGCCAGGGATTCAGTGAATGTCCTGGATTTCTAGGATAGCACTGTGTAAGTTCCTTTTTTTTTCTTATTTCAGATGAAAAACAAATTCCATTAATTTAATATACCCTATAGGTCCATTTATTACACAGTAGTCCTAGCAACTAAAAGGAATATTGACTTGACATAATAAATTTGTATCCCGACTGTCAGGTTTCACAAATACTGTCTCCACCTGGCTTTCTTTTCAACGTATTAACAGTTGAAACTATGTGTAATTTCTTCAGACCAGACACAGTCCTCATTTTGTTAGCTTACAGTAGCTTCACCAGCTGCTCTTTCACGTGATGTGCACCCAAAACCTTATCCCTAAGGAAGAATGAAGGAATTTAGGCTTTAGGGTTAGTAATGATAAATGAGTATTGATGGACGTGCTCTTAAAACCTCTTTTTGTAAAGCAGTTGAAAGAAGAAAGGAGCAGTCTGTGCTTGATGGTTTTCTGTTGGGAGAATGCAACCTATACACCATCAGCTGAGCTTTATTTTAGGAACGAGAAGTTCCTGGTGGCGAGAATCAGCTAAATAGCTGTAGAATAAAGTAACTGACAGGTCAGCAGATTTTAATCCCACAAGAAAGGAGTGAAATCCGTGATCTGAGGGCAATCCTTGCCACACAATTTTGTTCGTTCACAAAGTCACTGATTCCTTTAGTCAAACACCAATGGGTGATATTCTACCAGGCTGAGTTTTAGAAATGGTAAAGCGAAGTCTTCTTTTGTTTTCTAAATTTTACACTTCTGGCTATTTTCTTAAGTTATTCCAACTAATTTCAATCCTCCATCCCATAATTTGAGCCTGACATTGTACCTGCCTTTAACCCTCTCCTCCTTAACTGGAAACACTTCGATTTATGTAACCCTTAACACATTCCATGTAAAATGCTTACTTAACACAGGACTTGGCATAGAGTAAAAGCTCAACAAATATTTACCGTAGCTGTCCTTGTTAATTTTTTTTTCCTGTGATCGACTACCTCACAGACAACAAAAAGTTCTGAGTCACATGACAACTGGTGCAGAGCGCTGAAATGACTGTGATATCTCATCCAAGATCAGAGGTGAAGGAGAGGTCCCTGTTTGCCACGGATTCAGGACAGAAGAGAGGCAGCACTCACTCACCGCCCCTGGTTTAGACAGCACTTTCCCTTTTCCAGCCGCGGAGACCGAGGCCCAGGGCGACCAAGCGTGATTCCACGGCCCAGAAGTCTGTGAGTTACAGACAGATACAGACCCCGATTCCAGGTACAGCTTCCCATCGGGAAAGCTCAGAATGCTTCCTCCTTGGTGGGAAACCAAGTTTCAATGATTATTGCTTCCAGTTCCTTAAAGACTACTGTAGAGTAAATAAGATGCTGTATTCTTTGTCCTTCTAAATCGCTAATAAGTGAGGAAGTGCAGCTGTCAGCTGGCTGACAGCACTGCATGGGGATCACACACCAAAATGCTGCCTGAGTTAACGAGAGTCCGTGGGACCGAGTAATCATTGCAAGAAAATTCATGTGTATATAAATAAGCAGCTTCACAGAGCAAATGTTTTATTCATTTGAACTCCATAGGAGCTCTGTCTCCTACACTCTTATCTATTCTGACCATCTCCTTCTCTAGCAAGTGCATGAGAGCTCATGACAGAAACCAGTGACAGTGACCCCAAATGCACTGAACATGCTGTCCTCCAACTGAAGTGTAACTGAAACTAAATCATCAACTTTCTCCCAAACCAGTTTCCAATTATTTTGTCATCACAGGGTTTGGAGTTTTTGGTTTACTTTTACCCTCTACTTCGAAAATGGCCAATACACAGTACATGTGCTTATAGGGTTAAACTCTGCCCTAGGCAGACATCACTAATCAATCACAGCCCTCATTACCTCCCACCTCCATGGAACCTTGCTCCCCCTGTACTTCCCTAATGGTGCTTTGCTAGAGCCAGTATTTCACAGCTGAACACTTATCTCCATTCAAAAGTCCCGAGGGAAGGTTCTTTGCAGGTTTTTTCCTGCATAACGCTGCCACGCATTCCTTAGTTTCCGATTTCATCATGCCCTGTCGATCCTCCGTTTGGCAACCACTGGTTTCTCCCCGTTGCCTCCCCCATGCTAACTCCAATGAGATTTGTAGTTTTCACCGTATCCGTCCAACAACATCGCGCAGTGTCCTCCAGTAGACGGGGCGCCAATTATATCTCCTTACTGCCAGCATACGAGAGCTGCTCCTGTAACTGTCCGTGCACATAATGAACAAGGACACAGGGACTTCTTTTCCCTGGTCTCCCTCATCTACCCAGCGCCTCCCCAACCCTGTTACACAAGATCATGTCTTACCTCTTCTACTGTAACTCTACAAAAGGTGTAACTGTCTCTAAAAAAAAAGCGGTATTTTTATAGATTATTAAACAGAGTTTATAGTAGCTATCTAATGATCTCATGTACTGTCAACCACCTACAATTCTAGAGCGCAGAGTTGGCACAATCCTTTCACAGGTGACATAGTCTGGAGTATTTTTTCTCTCCTCCAAACCCAACCTTACTTGAGAAGGAAGTTAAGAGTTGTTTAGGAAAACAGATTTGTCTCGATGCAGGTAGACTTCTCTTACTGCTATAACTCACAGACAGAGGATAGATAACACCTGGCATGGAATCCATAGGAACGATCTCTCAGTGGGAGAATAATGAGGAAACATTACTGTAGACCCTCAGCACAAGGATCCTCTCTAAGTTTCCAAGAGTGAAAATGTAGATGAGACATGCCATTCACCAAACTGCCGCTCGTAACGAACCCTTACACAAGCTACCTATGAAGTAAACCAGACAAGCAAGTTCCACACAAGTTAAAATAGCTTGCCCCAAGTTATTCACAGAATCGGAGCAGGATGAGAATACATCCTTGTCATCCAGGCATAATAGTATATGTTATTCTGGCAAAATATATAACTCTGTGAACCATAATGCCCACATAACATACAAGCAAATCCCAACATCTTTTATTATGACATATTACATTTTTCAACTTGGTCAACTTTTCTATCAGTTACCATATTCAAACAACTGCCTATACTTGGTATTTTTCTCCTTATGTCTGTAGGTAAAGAAAGTGTGGCTTTTTAGGAACGCACCATTCTGTGATTGCATTCCTTTTAACTTAATCATATAGTTGGCATTGGATAATTTATCATATTAAAGTCAAGCATGGTCTCAGCAACAAAATTCAAGTTGGTGACTTTTTCCCCAATTTTTTAATTTGAAATTTTCCCAATCTTCAAAAAATTTAAAGTATAATGAAGAAGTAGAGCTCTATCACTTAAATTTCTCAATTATATATTTGTCTTATTTACTTTCTCCTTCTAGTACTAAATAAAAGTGTATATATTTATACACATACACTGTATACATACATGTATATATGCATGTGTGTGTATATATACATATATATCTTTATGATATTGACATCTTTTTAAGATTTCAGACTGGCTCTTTTGTGAAATATCTTGTGCTCCATATTTGCCTAATTGTTTCCTAATTATTGGACATGGTAAGAGCACTACATGGGAGATGTTATATCCTTCTCATTGTATCACATCAAGAGCTATGCTATCCCATGATTACATTACTGACACAAATGTGATCACTTTGATCCAAGTTATACCATTGGTTACGGTGCTGACAGAATTGGTAACACTTAAACCAGTGGTTTATGTCATGATTTAGAAAGCACATAAAATACACGATAACGCTGTTCAAAGCCTGAAAGGATTCATATCTTTAGAAACTTTGGTGATAGAAATAAGTGACTTTTCTAATATACACTGAAAAATTTTACAGAGCTGACCAGAGGTGAAGAGACAGAGTGATGAGGACAGAAGAGACCCTGGGCCGACAGTGATTCTGATTTTTCCATCCAGGCTCCATCAGTAACTCACTGCCGAGGCCAGATGGCAAATAAATTTCATTTCTGTGGCAGTTCTGATTAACTTGTGGCGGCTGCCTGGAGCGCTGTGTTAAAAAGAATTTTAAGGTTGCATAACGACTTGGCTAAGAAAGCGTCAACTACTAATGTGGGTTTTGGAGGAAGAAATGATAGTATGTGTGGTAGATAAGACATGGCCACGAATTCTTTGCCACTCTTCCAATCAAGAGGCGGACTCTGTCTTCCCAGCCCCTAAATTTAGGCAGTCCTAGGACTTGCTTTGACCAGCAGAATGTAGAAGTGACATTTTGCAAATGCCAAAACCTGAGCTTCAAAAAGCCTTGCAACTTCTGTCTTCACCTTCTTGGACCCCGGAGCTGACACTGCAAGTAAAGAAGCCAGTCCAACTGCATTGTGGGAAATACTAAATTTCTGATGTTTCAAAAGGCAATACATTTGGGGATAGTTTTGTGCACTATACGAGGTAACTTATATAATATGCCCCGATTTTTGAACTCTGGTTAATATCTCCTTTAACCCTATCAGTCATCGGGTTACTCGGCTATGAAGCAAAAGTTTAAGTTAGAGGAGTCGTCCAGTAGTAAGCGTCAAGTCTAGAAATAAATTGGCACTCCCGCTTCCATTCAGGGGAACCCACCTCAGTATCATGGACAAGGTGATAAGAAATAAAAGATTGCAATAGAAACAGAGAATGTTCTGTCTAGAGGGGACCTTCAAAAATGAGAGAACCAAGGGTCCCAGGTGTGAAGTAATTCGTCTGACGTCATACACAAGCTTGTGTCAAACCCTGGTGCTGCAACTTCTTCCAAACAGCGGCCAGAGCACAGCTGGATCTGATCCATGTTGATGCCCATATCTTTGCTCGCCCTGATAGCATTTCCATTCAATAACTCATCTCCCCAGTGAGATGCCTCCACTCCCCCAATCAAAATCGTATGTGCCAGGGGGCAGAGACACACACTGAATTTAGGAAAGAAAGGGGCTTGGGGCATGCACAGGTAGAGCCCAAGATGAGCACAGGCCAAGCGTTGGGGAAGGACTGTGCCAGGACATAGTAGAGAATGCATCTCAGATCCAAAGAAAAAAACGTTCATTAGGAATAGGAAGGTGAGAGGTCTCACTGCCTGTCTGGGACTGGAGGGCTCAGGACTCTTGATCTCCTGCCCTGCCCTGACCTACTGCGTATGAAGTTGGCTTGGTACTGGGAGAATTAATTAGAAATGCTACCTGATGTATCATCTTATAATAATAAAAAAAAAAAAACCAGAACACAAAAACGGCTCAAGGTCAAAAGATTCAAATTTCATACACACTTGCTCTTCTTATTAGCGCTGCTATTCCAGCAAGCTGTTAAAAAATTCCCCCGAAGCTGTGAGACGTAAGGAAAAGACCACAGGTTTTAAGAACACCTGGCCTCGCATCCAGCCTTTTCTCTTTGCTTGTTCTGTGACATTGGACCACTTCATTAACCTATTTGGGTTTACACTTTTGTTTAATTAAGGAAAATAATGCTCCCTTTCTCAAAGGGTTTTGTGAGGATTAAATGAAGAAATATGTAAGCTGCCAGATACATAGTAGACACACAGATGGTAGTTTCCTGCCCACAACTTTACTGTTAATTTACTCACGAGCAAAGATACGACCTACTCTACCTGACTAGTTAATGGGTATTAACTTAAGGGCGTGAATGTAAGTAAATAACCAGATACACATAATCATTTAAAATATACAGATAGTAAGCCAGACAATGCTTTTTTAAAGCTTATAATAGAATATGTTCCATTTTTTTAAAAGTCCATTCATTAAAGAAGAGGAAAAATACTACCCAGGGATTGATTTCTCTGCAGCTCTTTCACACGTGGGTAGAGATTTGTGTTAATATCTTTCTAACCCTTCTTCCTCTGGATTCTATTAAACTGTGTTTGAGAGTAAATGCTACTGTTTAAAACAATATCGTTTTCTTTTTTTCAGTACAACCTAGCGTAACTTAAGAAGAGAAACTGTGTTAATCCCTTGCTAAGGGGAAAAAAAGAAAACTGGTAACTTGTGGCACATTCCACATTTCATGCACTGTTTTCCACTGCACGTTGGATAAAACCCTAAATCCAGAGCATGGCCTAAAGTGGCCCCACGCAGCCGACCTCACCCTCTCCCCTAGCCACCGCGTGCCCTGCGCACCCTGGCTCCCTGCGTTCACAGTGATCCAGGCCCACCGACGGTGAGCAATATTGGGCACCCACTGTTTGCCAGGCGCTGTTCTAGGTACCAAATGTACAGCAGTAAAAATACAAAGCACGCACACACATAATACAGGTAAATAGCTCTGCTCTCATAATGCTTAGAAATACTACAGGAGAAGGCAGTAAAGAAAACAAAGAATGTTGCTTTATGCCGTGTTAGGTGTTGAATAATGCTATCGGGAATAAAAGCAGGGAGGAAGGTGAGCTGTGCACAAGAGTGGTCTTTCCATCACTGCAGGGAAGCAACCCCTCCCAGCGCCATAGGCCTTTATAGGCTTGTCCTCCCCCCACCTTCTGACTTACTTCCAACCAGTCAAACTTCAGTTCTCAGCTTCCTAGATCAGTATCAACTCTCCTTAGAATCTTTCACTATAAACTGGATTTTTGCCGTCAAGGTCTTCACCGCAATTGGCAATTATTTCTCTGATTATTTCTTTAATCCTTGGTGTCCACAATGGATTGCACAATAAATGCTATGAAAGCTGGGTCCCTGATTATATTTTTTAAGGAGTATTGAGGACCAAGCTTTGTTGGCACTCAATAAAATGTGTTGAATGGTAGAAGAAAGGAAGAGGGGAAAAGAAAAAAAGAAAAAAAGAAAAGAAGGAACAGAAAAAAGAGGCAGAAGAAAGGAAGACGGGAAAAGAAAAGAAGGAAGATAAAAAAAGTAAAATCCTCAGACTCCCACCTGAGCTGCTGCAGCATATTCAACAGAATCCAAGAACAGACCAGGAGCATTGAAATAATTACAAAGCAAAGAGAGAAATTGGAACTCAGGATCAGCTTATCAGGGCGGGGTTAGTTATCACAGAGACTCACACAAGTTCAGTACACAGTAAAGGCAACAAGGTGCCCAATTAAGGTCAGCAACGCCTGGCAAGTCTACGAGGAAAACATCATGAATGCTGCCACCCCATCCCTGCCCCAGGTGAGAGAAGGGAAATGAGGAGACACAGTTCAGGCTGGAAGAATGGGCTGAAAAGTGGGTCGGAAGTCACCGAAGAGCTAGTCGCGTGTCCTCCTGCATTGACTTTAGGCTTACAGGTCCATCTTTCCCTAGCCAGCCCGGGAATGTTTAATTAGAATAGGCTTCCATGTGGATTGGCTTTTGTGATTGTTTCAGCGTACTGAGTTTTACCTGCATAAAATAATGGTGCATTCTCTGTACTTTAGCCAGGGTCTTATTCACCTGAAACTCCAAGTTCTAGCCACTTTCATACCTCCTCTGAACTAAAAGAAGCTCCTGGAATACAAGCTCAGGCATCTCCAGGAGGGTCCATACATCCTTGGCCTTGACCTGGGAAGCCTTGACTGGAGAAGCTGGGTAAGTGTGACCTGCCCATCAGAGAAGCGCTCGCACGCCTGAAGAAAAATCAAGTTTGTGTGGCTGCACAGTCTCTGGACCTAACAGGGACAGAGGGTCTCTCTTCCTGTGGAAACACGCTCAAGAGCAAGAGATGCAGACTCATGAGTCACAGTGACATGTCCTCTCCGTTCTTTTCACCTAAAACTGGCTGTTCTCGTTAGCATCTGGTGTAGGTGGAGAAAATGTTAATGATGATTTTTGAGTGGCTATGGATTCCTGTGTTCCAGCCACTCAGAAAGAACTCACATTTACCGACCTTTCTCACCCAATGTGGATTTATGAAGCATTGTTATAAGCTGGGCACTGTGTTAGGTACGGGTAGACAGTGGAAAACAGATCAGAGATGGCTTCTACGCCCATGTAGATGACAGTGGAGGAAAGGAAGACACTATTAAAAGAAGTCAACAAAAAAGAGTAAGGTTGCAAACCAACAAAAGCGATGAAGAAGAGCAGCCCGTGCACTTTGTAAGGCTCGTTCCAGTGTCTATTGCTCATATGTTTCCCATCAAAACAGACAAGACCAGAGACCGGGGGCACGGAAAATCACACAGGTGCGATGAGAAGGCAGACCCCCAAACCAGGGCAGGCCTGAGCGAAACTCTGCCCACAAGCTCTTGTTGGGGCATGGGGGTGAGGAGAGGAAATTGGTGAAGCCACAACTGAAGAAGAAAGTCTTCTCTTTCTCGCCTGAGGTGATTATTTGCAACAACACTCAAAAAAGATCAACAACCCGGAATACCCCCCGAGGCCAGTGGGGACCGATGTGGCAACAGACAGAGGCCCTCTCTCCTGAGAGGCCGGCTTAGTACTTAGGCAATGCCCAGGTTACTCTCAGTTTAGAATCCCAACCCTACCACCTAGTGGGCATGTGCTCTTTGAACATTGTTTAAGCCACTCTGATTGTCTTTAAAATGCAGATAATGACTGCCTGCCTCTGGAAGCTGATGGGAGAATTACAGGAGATAATCCATGTCCAGTATTTAGCATAGTGCCTGATTTAACCTATAGTTAGAACTCAGTAAGGTGAGCTGCCATTAACGAGTGACAGTTCCAGGCGGTCCACATACCTGGGCGCGGTTCTAGCCCCTGATCTAGAGTCCTGCTGGGGAACAAACCTGCACTCACCTGGCTGCTATTCTAGCCCAGGTCAAAAGATGCAGACCCTCAGACTGAATCAGGCTTTGGATATTTTAGGTGCCATTCAACTTATTCTTGCCCTCCATGCTCCTTCCTCGCCACAGCCCAAAGACAAAGGTAAAGAAAAACAGGTGTTGGATAGTCAGTTTCTGAAAAGCCGTGCGTAGTCTGCAGATTATGAAAGGAAGTACAATGCACCCTACTTGTGGAGTCCCCATTACTCATTCTGAGCAGACATACCTCCCCGGGGTGCAATCCAGTTCAGACCAGATCCAAATTGGACTCCTTAGCTGAAAAACCCTGCAAGCAAGTTTAATAGAGGAGAACTCAAAGGAGGTTTATGAAAGTAAAAGGCACATCCATGTTTTTGCTTCAGTGGACTCAGTCTTTCTTGTGGGCGGTTCTATTAATATTATCTTCCCCTCTGCTTGTATTATTTCAGTATTGTTCTATGCTCTGGTGTGCTTTGGGACAGATCCAAGGTGTACTGAAAGCTGTTTTCTCGGTGTAGCTACAAAGTGCTGAAATGGGGATGGGAGCAGAGGAAGCCAGAAGGAAACCCAGAACAAATGTACTATTGACAGAACCAACAGTGAATCCAAATCATTAAAGTTCTCTTTCGGATTCAGACAGTCCAGCAGCATCTTAGCATGTTAGGGAACGCTGTCAGCTTGGGCTAAGAATATACATTTCACACTCTGTGCAGGGTCAGAAAATACTATATAATTATACTTGGCAAAGGACATGCTTCCAAGCTGAGGAGGACTTTTAGGTAAAGAAATAGATTCTGAGCTGGAAAAAAATAACGTGGGTATCTAGCAACAATGAAAATAAAACAGATACCCCTGGTCTGTGGCCACCGTAAAAGCAAGACATTAAAAGCCATCCATAAGCTAGTGCCTAGTGACCCAACACAGTGCTTGGCATGTAAACGTGCTCATTATATGAAGGAAGGATACAAAGGAACTTAAATTCCGCTACGAAAGAGATTACAAATACCACACTAAGGATCCTAAAATATCTTTTCCATGGTAAATATTCACAAGCACAAATTTAGAAAAATAATTTCTTAACAGGTGAATAACTCAAACAACAAAAAGACAACCCAGTTTAAAAATGGACAGAGAGCTTGGATAGACATTTCTCCAAAGGACACGCCCAAAGAATGAAAAAGTCTTTGAAAAGGTGTTCAACATCATTGATTATTAGTGCAATTTAAATAAAAACTACAGTAAGATAACACGTCACACATACTAGCTAGCTACAACCAGAAAATAAAGTAACAAGTGTTGCCACTAGGGTGGAAAAACTGAACCCCTGTGCCCACTGACGGGGATGCAAATGGTGGAGGTGCAGTGGGAGACAGTTTTGTGGCTCTTCAAAAAGCTCAGCACAGAATCAGCAGCTCCATTTCCAGGTACGTACCCCGAAGAACTGAAAGCAGGGACTTGAACAGGTAGTTTTATGCCAGTGCTCACTCACAACAGTACTCACAATAGCCAAGGATGGAAACAAGCCAAATGTCTATCCACAGAAAGATGGATAAACAAAATGCAATATAAACATGCAACACAATACTATTTAGCCATAAAAAAAGAATGACATGCTACATACAACATGGACAAGCCTTCAAGGCATCATGGAAAGTGAGATAGGACAGTTGCAAAGTGATACTGTATAAAGCCATATATGGAATATCTAGAATAAGTAAATTCACGGGGACAGAAAGTAGAGTAGAGGTTTCCATGGGCTATGGGTGGAACAAAATGGTAGTTACTGCTTAACGGTTACAGAATTTGAGGTGATGAAAAGCTTTGGAAATAGTGGTGAGGGTTGCATACATTATGAATGTAATTAATACTGCTGAATGTTCTAATAAAAATGATTGAAATGATAACATATATATATATATATAGTTTACCATAACTGTGAAAACAATGCAATATAACAAAAGTCATTGAACTGTACACTTTAATTGTGTAAACTGTGTGAACTATCTCAATAAATCTCAATAAAAGTAAATGAACTCAAAATCCTTAAAATAATTATACACTTTTGACCAATTATTTCTTCTCTAGGAACCTATCCCTAGAAAATCATCAGGACTATTTACAAAGATATATTAAAAACAATTCTATTTCAAAGCATAATTTACAGTGGTCAAATATTAGAAACATAATTAGCGATTGGTTAGACTAGTTAAATACATAATGATGTAATGTAACCAATAAATTTATATTCTAAAAGAATATTTAAATGTGTGGGAAAATGCTTATGATATGTTTTAAGTGGAAAATTTAGGACAGCAGTTGTACATCAATATTGGTACCAGTATTTTTTTAAAAATAAAATCACCAGAGGTTTAATAATTATAGTTAAATTGAGTAATCAGGTACTGTTTCAAGTGCGTTAGGTTATAAATTCACTTAACCCTCACAGGAATCCCCCAATGTAATATTATTATTCCCATTTTATAAATAAGTATACATATCTCCAAAAGTTTACTTAAATCCGGAGGTAATTTTCCCATTGTCTTTAAACCAGTAAGTTGAAGAACCAGATTCTAAACCCAGGCAGCAAGTTTACAATTGTATTTAAATGTTAACAGTGAATTCCTGGTGATGGCTAAAGAGCTGTCCTGTTTATATTTACCTAAGTTTTCTAAAAGTTCTACGAAAACATATATTACATTTTATAACTAAAGAATTAACACGGAAAGAAGTTCTGATGACTGGTAACAATGTGTGTTTAGCTACGGAAACCAACAAGGGTTAAGTTCACTTCCGCCTCAATTTCTCCTCCCAGGATGGAAAGCAGAGTCCAAAGGCAGAGCTCCCTCCCCTAAACCATCAAGGACAAATACCCTCAGGCATTTTTTCCAGGGGCAGTCCAACACGTGGCTTTCTCCTTTCGGCTGGAAAAATAAGCAAAAGTTACGCTTTTCCAACAAGACCTCTGAAATAGTCTAATGTCACATGAAGAAGCAAGACCAGGGTCACTGCCTGACTTCCAGAGATGACTGAATGACCCGCGAAGGGTGAGGGTAAGACAGGTCTCAATTCCAGTGCTTGCCTTTCCACCTATAACCTTGGTTGAACCCCTTAAGCCTTTTGTCCTATGTCTTTAAAGTAGGGAAAATGATTCTGGCCTTGTCAGGCTCACCAATTTGAAGAGATAAAAGTATGCTAAAAATAGACAGTGCTACACGAAGAGTACATTTTCATTAACTTTATAATTTTAATTATATTCAAATAGCAGGAAACCAAATATACAAGAGAGGGAGTGTCAGGTTCTGCTGATAATACATTTGTTCGGTTATATAGTTTTTATTTTCACTTATAAAATAATAATCACATTAACCAGATAATTTCCAAGGTTCATTTCAGCGCTGTTCCTTCCATAGGCATTTAATGAGTGTTTACTATGCGTGAGGCACAGAGCCAGATATAAGGCATCCAAAAATGAGTAGGGCAGAAGCCGCTGCACACAGGCTCCCGGTCCAAGTGCGAGCACGCACACTGACGATGAAGAGTAATGAACTCTACGACAGCAAGGGGCATAAACTGCTGGGAGTGCCCCAAAGAGAAATCAATATTTTCTGGTGAAGCCAAATCATAAATAGCGATAAAACTTCATAGAGGTAGTAACAGTTAAAAGGATTCTTGGAGGAACGATTTTAACTTTGGAAAAGTTAGGGGTTGGGCTTTCATTCAGGACACGAGGCGCAGCGTAAATGTGGGTTGGAAACCAGTGATTAACAAAGTGAAAATGGAATACAGGCGAATTAGGAGAGAGCAGAGAGAGATCCAAAGAAGTGATTCCATAGGTTAGACTATCACATGGGGTGGGGGGGCGCTTATAAGCCACTCCCTAGGGACAGTGGAGAGTACTGAAGGTTTTTACTCAAAAGAGAAAACGAGATAAAATCCAGGTACAAAAATAGAGAAAATCTGGGATTGAGCAAAATAGGAGAGAATACAGGGCTGAGCCTTTATTTCTGCATCAGGCCTTTAATACCTTAAACATGTATTTTCAAGCTTTGGAATTAATCACAAGCCAACTAGCCATTCCAGAAGATGTCAAAACCGTATGTTGGATTATGAAAATATTAATACTCTAGTGATTTTAATGTTCTCAAGTGGGTCACAAAGTTATAACAAAGTTTTAATTAGCAATAAAGTGATAAGGCAGCATAACAGCCTATGTCCTAATCTCCAAGAAATGTCTCTAGTAGAACTACAGGCTGAGGCAGTTTTAATATTATAAAAACCAGTTAATTTCTGCTTAAATATATGTGTTTAGATTTTAAGCCATGGAAGAATATAACAGTTAATCACACATACCTTCCCAAAAGGATTTAATGAAAATGAACCGTAGTCTTTCCTGCTCTGTGGATGTGGCTTTAAAGTCAGTACTGAAATACTACTTTATATAAACAATATTTCAAGAATGGTTGTTGAAAAGTGCCATTTTCAATCCAAGCCAGAAGGCATTCCTTTAAAATAGCTGCCGAACTTGGAAAATAAGGAAGCACTGCCCACTTACTTAACGTGGTGTTTGCTTTCTCTCTCCCCGGTCATCTAAGTCCACCACTTCCGACGGAGTCAGACGCTGAGCCATCAGTATGGGCAGAAGCTGGGAGTCCCCCGGGACTGCCTTTCATAATTTTCTAATTGTTAAAATCTTGCATTGGGGTATTTCTGCGAATTAGAAGATCTATTAGCTAAACTAAAAAATCGATACTTCAGGAGGCCCCTCAAGGCAATGCTGAAGAGTTTATCGAGAGACCAGCAACTGCACTTGGTGCAAATATCTTTTAAGGAAAGGGGGAATGGAGTTTCATTATTTCTGAATAAGCTCAATAAAGTAAAACAGAATTAGAAGGACCAAAAATCATTGCTAACGATTGGCTGCAGTTGCCAGGCTAATGGTGCAATGGGAGCTGAAGCTTTCAATCCTGTCTCAGAGCGGGCAGTACAATGAAAATTGCTACGAATGTGCCCTTCAGTTATTGAACAGCAGTGTAGACAATTTGTTATCAGCCTAATTGAATAGGAAGCAATGAAGACAGAGAGAAAGGACTGCTATTTGATACTCCGAGATTTCCAGAGACACCTAAGTCTTCCTTCCTTAAGTGTTATTCTATTTTACTATAAATCCTGATCTAAGAAAACTAAGAAGTTGTTTCCTGCAGAGTAGCATCCCGGCAACAGAACACCTTTTGTAAGAGAGCCGGGTGATTTTCCTGATATATAGCTCAAAAATACAGCTGAGTGGCTGAGAAACTAGATGCTCAATAACCCCCCATCCTTTCACCTGTCAAAACACTACAAGGGTCCATCTATAGGATAAAAGAAAAATATACATGTTAAAGAATCTGCTATAACTCATCTGCCAGAGTAAATGTAGCCAATGAGACATGCTAGCCAGTAGAAAGATGAGTGTCTTTTAGTATAAGCCATTAAACCTAAAAGCTAAGAAAAACAAAAAAACAAAAACCCACTGGAAGGGGTGGCAAAATCACAAGAAAAGTTGAAATTCAGAAAGAGTGACTGCAGGAGGTGCAAATTAAGTTATCCATAAAAGTCTTCTCTTTAGCAAAAACAAATGTACGTGCACGTGTTTGCCTCAGCACCTAACACTGAGATCAAATTAGAAATCTGCATTGTATAAAGTCACGTTTCCTCTAAAAGATCTTTATATTAGTGTAAAATCCAGTAATGGATTTATTTTTTTGAAAGCCAGAACATACTTGAGGGATATCGTCCTTCTCTAGTGACCAAAGGTAGATGACATTTGTCATCAAGAGTCACAATCTAATGCAGGTAGACATCCGTTATGTGGAGTGATGCTGGTTGTAATTGTATCATTTACAATCTCTCTACTATGTCCCTGAGAAAGGACAAGTTAAATTTATACTAAAGTTAAGACTTAGAAGATAGTTATAAGAGCTCTAGGACAGGATGGTCCCTCTCTTAATAGCATTCTATATCCCATGTTTCCAAATCATGCTGCTACCTGTTGACGCAGTGACTTATTTCCAGTATATTGGCAGTAATCTAAAATGAGCCATGAATTGCCCATATTACTATAATAAACTTGGTGATACAACACATAAGAAAGTTGATGAAAGTTGGTAAAAGTCTACCTCAATCACCAAGCACACAACCCTTAATAAACTAGATCCCTTCCCCAAAAGTGAAGCGACATAGTGGGGTTTTGTTGGGTGTTTTTTTTTGTTTTGTTTTGTTTTTTGTTTTTGCTTTTTTGGTCTGTTTTAGTTCAGGTATAATTGACATGTCCAAGGAGGAAACCAAGAGAAGTGTGATGTTTAGTGACTTTCCACAGAGTTTATACAAACATAGTAAATAAAAATAGTTGTGACCTGAGTGATTGCGAATGCAACAGGCTTGACAAGAGGAGAAACAGAACTAAGACACAATGTCCCCAAGAATAATAACAAAAAAGAATCAAAGTAATCTAGGAAAGATACAATAACATTGAACATGTAAGCTGAAAAAAGATTATATTTGACGAACATCTTTTGGACACACATACTATGACCCTATAATAAAAATTAATATTCTAAAGAACAAATTGATTAATAAGTAATGGTTTAGCAGATGCCCTTGGGAATGGAAAATAATTGCCTGTGAAGGAGTGCCGGCCACACACACAGCTCGTGAAGCTGCTCTTGAACTGACTGCCAGCGCCTTTCCACTCCTGTCCAGACCACACTGAAAGGCCATGAACTTGATCCATTTTGTTGTGCTTTATATGCCTTAAAGGCTACTTAAGCAACTCGGCTGGGTCTTCAGAATATACCATATTGATGGCTCTATTACCTTTTTCATTGTCTCTATAAGTTCCATTGCTGGAAAGGAGAAAGTAGTAATGAAACAGAAATTCACCAGCAGCAGAAACACAGAATGAGCTCCAAGTAAATGCCTCCTATCTCTCCCCCTGGCCACCCCCAGTGCTTTGACCCTCCTTCCCTATTATAGCTCCTAGAGCTGGTTATCAATAATCTCCACTCAATCCTGGAAGGCAAACTGGAAAGCGAAGCCTTCTAGTCAAAGCAAGAAGAAAAAAATAGAATTTTCAGCTCCTACCTCCTCTCTCTTCCCCTCAGCCAAATTAGTCCTACTTTCCCCTCCTTTCATCACCGTCTGCCCCAGCATGTCCCTAACTAAGAGGCCCAGGCATCTGGTAGAAAAAGGAAATGCCTGAATCTCCTACAATGTTAGGCCGCACGTTAGAATTACATCTCCTCTCTAACTCTTGAAATCCACTAAGGGTAAAAGCTATCAAGGGTCACCACTCCTTTTTGTTGGTTTGTTTGCTTTCCCCAGGAAAATCATGTGCAGTCTCATATTTGTGGAAATTGATAGTTAAATGTAAATAAATTTTCCCAACCTGTACTTATTATAGAAGGTTTAACAATTTTTCCCAAATGGTTTCTTTCCAATAGTAACTATTAATAAATAAAAAAATATAAAGTCATTCTCTGCTGGTTTTCCTTTAACAAAAAGGAAAATAAGTAATTAAAGAACACAGACATATATTTAACATACAGGGTCCAGCACAAATAACACTCCTTTTTATTACAAAGTCTTTTATTACAAAATCATAAGCATGTAATTCTGTAACACAACAATGTCCCATTCGCACACACCATGTGACATTTTAGGTGAAATGTTCAAATTAAAAGTATAAATTATTACGCTACCAACCACACTCAAGCAAGTGTCACTTCTGCTGGACCCTGTATATTAAAGGCAGTATCTATGTACAGTATATATAAATACACAGCATATATATATATATATACACACACACACACATATTTGTATATATACACATATATATGTATATATGTGTGCGTGTGTATATATATATATATATATATATATATATATATATATATATAAAACAGGCAGTCTATATTTATACCCAACCACCTCTCTTTCCAGCATTTTCACCCACTCAGTCGTCCTCCTACTTCAGGTCTCTGGTTGAACTCCATCCAATCGTAATTACAACCCTCACCCCACACCATCACACCACAGGAGAAGGCTGCTACCCAATCTTAATACCAACATTTAATCAGTATGTAGGGCTCAGTAAAGTCCTATAATTTCCTCAAAATCAGCAAAGAAAGAAAATAAGTAGGTATGAATCACTGGTCTAACCATATTCCCTCCCTCCCTCCCTCCCTCCCTCCCTCGGTCTTTGAACATTTGTGCCCTTTCCTATACACTGAGAACACAAAAGCAAAAAAGACAAAGTTCTGGCCCTCGGGAAGTGTAGGTGCTGCTGGTGGATAGAAAGTAAAGGACTGAATAAACATATAAAATGTGTCAAGCAGTGACATGTGCTACAGTGAAAAACAGAGTGGGTTCAGCAGGCAGGGGTGACGGAGAGCGCAGGAGGGATGACCAAGGGTCCTTACAGTGGTCAAGGAGGCAGCTCCAAGGAGGTATCGTCTGAGTGTGTGGGCACCTTCCAGTCTGGCAAACACACCCGAGCCTGGCGAGATGCCCTTTAATCATGCTGCAGGGTGGCCTGAGTCTGTGCCCAAACAGATGCAGCTTCCAGGTCTTAGCTGAAAGGGAAAGGTGGCCCAAAGGCAAATAATCTCCACACCTCCCTTAGTATCTGCTGTTGATGCTCAAAGCTGCGAACCAGGATTCTGGAGAAATAATGTGACCCCCATGGGAGAGAAGCGGAGAACACTTCCCGAGTGGGCACCCTGGCAGGGCACACCGAGACCCAGCGGCAAAACTCAGGTTCAGGAATCAGGGCTCACTGTGACTCTGGACTAACAGCAGATAGAGATGCACATTTCATCCTATGCCGAGGATGGACATCCTTAAGGAGAAACATTAAGGGCTGTGGTCCAAAGCTTGCCCCCTGGAGCCAGGGAGACCTGAATTAGAAAACCTGTTCTTTTGCTGACACCTGGCACATTCTTGGGCCAGTCATTTAAACTTGAGTTCCATCATCTGTAAAACAAGGACAATAATATCTACCCCAAAGGGATGGTGGGACACAGGATTGTGTAATATGATGGATGGGAATCTGGCAGAGTCCCAGCCCATAGTAAGAACTACATGGGATCATGATTCTCCAAACTGAGGCTGAACAAAAATCCCTAAAGAAAACTGAAGCCTAGAACTTATAGAAGTACATAAAAGTCAAACAGTCCTCAAGCTAGAACCTAATTCTACATCCAGAACAAATACTCCAAGCCCAGTTAAATAAAAGCCATAAATTCCAAACATGTTTGGAAATAAATTTCTTTCAAAATGTCCTATACAAGAGTTCAGTTGAGCAAATTTTTAATAACACTTGACCATTAGATGAAAGGCCTTCCTTGACGAATTCTATTCCCTTACTAAACATATGTAAAGATTTTTTAGTAATTTGATCTTCTGACAATCCTACAAAGTAATTCTCTTTACTCCATTTTATTCTTAGAGAAAAGCATCCAGAATGGGTTTCTTCTTGAAAAGCTGATAAAACTGGGATTAGGAAGTAAAACCAACAACTCATGTGTCTTTGCTTTGTGTCCTGAGTCAGTGACTATAGTGAGTTGAATAGCGCTTCCCTCAAATTCAAATCCACACGCACCACAGGATGTGACCTTGTTTGGAAACGGGGTCTCTACAGATGTCATTAAGTTAAGGATGAAGTTGAGATCATGCCGGACTGGGTTGGGCCCTAAATCCCATGAGAATGTCCTTATAGGAAACAGAAAAGGACATACAGAGGTAGCCCTAACGCAGTCACAAATCAAGGAACCCCTGGAACCGCCTTATGCTGGGGGAGCCCGGAAGTGTTCTCCTCTAGAGCCTCTGGAGGGAGCGCGGCCCGGTCAGCACCTTAATTCTGGCCTTCTGGCCTCTAGAACTTTGAGAGAACATACTTCTGTGGTTTTAAGACTCCAAGTTTACGGTAATTCATTGCAACAGCCACTGGAAAACTAATACAGTGATTTTCTGAAATATTCCATTCTTTCTCTGCCTTGTAATGGCCTCCACCAACCACATAACCAGGATAAGACTAAAGAAGACAAGGGTGACAGAGGTCCTTTCTGGAACTTTTACCCTTTAAAGAGCTGGGTGGGTTTAACCATGTTTTCTGGAAGATACTGTTGGCCCTAGTTATGTACTATTAGTGTCGACACTAACACAAAACTAACACAAAATAAGATTGGTTCCCAGGGGCCAAGTTTCTCCTATAAATTTTATTCCTGACAAGAGGAAAAAGACAAGATCAGGACTGTGAGAGTCAGAATGGTCTGGGGAGATGAAACGGGAAACAATAAACATCGTTTTTAAAAAGCTCAAAGAGGAGAATTATCTACATCGAAGTAGCACTGCTCCTGCGGTAATGTTTCTACCTTCCATTTAAAGACAGATAAATTTTCCATGACAGCTCTTAATAGCCTCTACAGTTATTCACTGAACTTGCCCTCAAAATTACAGAGTAATAAAAGGAGAATAGCATTTGACTGACTACAGTGGAAGGGTGGGTTTTTTCAATAAAGTGGCCATTTCATTTCCCCCTATATCCAAGAGTGTCCAATAAGGGTGCTCTGTGTGTCTAAGGACTGAGAAATAGCCACAAGACATCTTATATCACTGCAATGCCATTGGGCTCCTTCATTTAGTTATCCATTGGAGAGGAGGCTCTTCTCTGACTAGAGACCACGCATCTATGATAGCCAACCGTTCCAATGAGAGCAGTCAAATTCTTAATCTGTTCGCTTGAACCATGTGAACAGGCCAGTGTTCAACCATTTTAAACCCACAAATATGGCAACTACACAAATTACAATCTAATACAAAATTGTACTTTAATTAAGACTATGTAAACTATAATTAATTATAATAGGGGAGTTTCCCTTAGAAGCAAAATCTGGACAACAGAAACCATTCATTAGAAATGTACAAGTAAGTTTTGGATGTTTAAGAAGGGGGAGGAGCCACAATATGGAAAATAAACAGAAAAGTGTGTTCAGAAACATTCACTTCTCCATACAGAGGGGCACAAAAATAGGTTTATAGCTGTGAGCATGCAAAACGCAGTACTTATTAATTATTGTATTATTTTCCATACAAACAACTGTAAACCTACTTTTGCCCCACCTTGCCTTTTTTTAGGCTGTAGAATTAAAAATTAACAAATTCAGGACCATGTTCACTTGCCTGCGTCCCCACTGCCACTTTCCACTACTGAGACCCCTGGTCAATCCACAATCGTCTAATAGTTTCTCCCCTTCCTCTTTAAACACCCCTCCAACCCATTTTTTTCCACAGAAGCCAGCGAGAACTTTTCAAAGCACAGATCAAATGGATCAAGTCACTCCTTGCTTAAAACCCATCAGTAGTTCCCCATACATGCTCCAATGTCTTTGTCATGGCTTCTGAAACCCTGTGTGAGATATAAGGCCCCTGCCAACCTCTCCCATTTCACACCTCTCGCTCCCCACCCTCCAGCCACACCATGCAGCTCTCAGTTCCTGGACTGTACCAACCCCAGAGCTACCTACAGGGTCAGCTCTTTGCACGGTTGCATCCATATTCTTCAAATTCCCTTTTCACGGTTTCTGGTCCACTCCCATCCACCGGTAATGTTTTTATTTCTCGTGGCCTCCTGTTCATTCCATGTTTTTCTTAGTTTGTTTATGTACGTATATACTAGATGCAATTACTTTTTTATTTTCTGGGTCTCTCCAGTACAGTGACATACTCCTGGAGGTAATGACCACGTCTGTTTCCTTCAAGGTGTCAACTGACTAACGCCATGCCTGGCCCAAGGTCAGCACTCAGCAAATATTTGATGAATGGATGAATGGGTGAATGAATGAATGAATGAATGATTCAAATTTAGGAAAATAATGCTTAAAAAAAGACAGTGTTTCTAAAGCTCAGAAGGGGATCTCATTCCACAGTGACAAACGCCCAGCCGGCTGGCTGCCGGGGGTCACTCGATTTCTCTTCCTCTCTCACCACTCAAAGCTTCAAAAACTCAACACACAAATAGTAACCAACTTTGTATTAAATCTTACATAATATGCAGGATTACTCAGACAAGTTCAGTGTTTTAAAGAATCATTATTTTTTCATCACTCTATTGTTCTATTGTGTTATCCTTGTAGTTACACTTCTTTATGTGGGCAGAGATCATTTTGATGAGTTTCCCCTCATCATCTCAACTTTAACCCACTAATTCTGTTATGAATACTTTATAATTACCTTCACATAAGTATTCATCTCTCTAGTCATGGAACTGACCTGATTTTTAATCAGAATTAATTTGTTTTGCCTTTAAAAATTATTTTTAAAAAAGATTCTCATATTAAAAAATAATAATGGTATAACACCTAATATGAAATATCCCCATACATCGCAGACTGAAACAAAGTGCCACCAGGCACTACCCCCTTCTCCTAGGCTACCTGCCCCCTTCCTCCAATCTCATTTTAGTCTCTAAAGCGAGACCTAAAGACTTTCAAAAATCCACAGCTATGTGAATAGATATCACTTGCAGATATTTATAAGTCTAGAAAGTACTCTGGAGTTCAACAGCATGATTCACATAAATTAATTTTAATGTCAATATTGTTTTTCCCAATTAGCGATGTCTAAATCTTAGCAATGTCATAAAATAACAGATAACCTATGTGGAATCATTCCAGTCTTACTTAAGTGAGAGGAAACACCAAACCAAGATACACAATTGTTTGCCAGAATGGGGAGAGATCACACATAAATTTGATTTAGGTACAAGAACAAAAAAATGATATAATGATGGAGCGTTCAGAAAGAGTGAAAATATTAAATAAACCTCAATTAAAACAGTAAATCCCAAGGGGGTAAAAAAATAAATTCAAAGTTCATTCAGGCACCGCCGAATAAAAATATATTCTTGGTCTCTATAATACCTAGGGCGAAACCTACAGAATCAATAAGCAGACTTTTCCTGAAATTAGCATGATTGGGGGGATTCAACTTCCAAGCAGTAACCAAAAATAGGTTAAAAACAGACAGGTAATATTTTCATTCACAAGGTCACTATTACATTATACACAAACTATGGGAACTGGAAGGGAAAGGAGGAGCTGAAGCCAACCTCTCTCAGTACATTAACAGACGTTTCTTTCCCAGGTTAGTTAGCCGTCAAGATCTCAAAGAGACACCAAAGGCACCGGCGCGACGGTGGGTCTCAGGACTGACTAGGAAAGTCTAGCAAACCCGAGCCCACGTTCACGTCAAATGTCACCATCTGACCAGGGCGACTTTCCACTGATCTGAGCTCTCGCCTTAAAACCCGGGGCTCCAGACGGCAATTACGGATTAGTCTGAACTGTTGGGAATATGACACCAACGTTAGTCTAGCATCACAGGGATCGCAGAGAGAGAAAGAAAGAGCTAGTGCACTAGGTAGGTGAAGAGAGACTGAGTTAAGGATAAGAGAATGAAGGAAATGTTATGTTCAGGAAAGCAGGGGCAATGTGTAAAGTGTTGAAAAGGAAATGGGATAATCCTGAAGATAAGCGAGGTGTCATTCACCACTTCTTTAGAACTCGTTGTAGACATAGACACTTAATTAGGCTCTAAAAACATGAATTATATTCCCTCTAATAAAACTAATAGCATGATATGGCAATTTTTAAGATGTACAAATGCACAGAACCTTTTATGTCTTTATTAGATTTTACTAGAAACATAGCTCGAGAAACCTAACGGTTCATAAATTGGGCATTTTCTTTTCTTTAGTACTATATAATAAATTATGATGCCATAATTGTCGATGACTTTTTCACAGAATCGCAGGCTAGATAATAACAAAGACATTAAATTATTTTGTGGCAGGAGATTCATTAATCTAAATATAGAAGACACCTGCATTGAAGATTATGAAGAATTACATTAAATCAGTGAAAAAGAAACTGAAGTCAAATTTGATGTTAAATGTGATAGAGTCCTAATCTGAAATAAAAATTTTGAAACATTCATATTCAATCAATAATTAATCACAACATTCAATGAGGAATGAAAAAGAATGGTCCATTATATCATTTCTAGGATTCAAGATAATTAGAAAGCATTAGAGTTGAGTATCTCATTACATTTCGTAGAACAGAAGTGCATGCTAATGTCCGGCTAAATTACAATGCTGGTCAACGGCATCACTAGTCAGGAATCAGTCAAAACATCAGCTGAAAGACTGCCTGATGTTCTTGTGCATTACAGAAACCGTGACATCAAAAAATGGGCTGTGAGGCAACATGGGTGACTCTTGAGAATATCTTGCTAGGTGAACTAGGTCAGAAAGAAAAATTCAAGAATCATAAGATTTCACTCATACATGGGACATACAGCTGAAGGCAACAATTGAACAAACAAGACAAACAAAAAGTCACAAAGGCAATGCTATGGTGCTTACCAGAAGGAAGGGCCATGGGGAGGTAGGGAAGGGAGGAGGGAGTTGAGTGTATGGTGATGGAAGGAGATTTGACTTTGGATGGTGGACATGCAATGCAACGTAGAGATGATGCATCACAGAAGCATTCACTTGAAACCTATGTAATTGTATTAACCAATGTCACTCCAGTAAATTTAATTAAAAAAAGGTAAGTGGAGATTTCCAGCTAGAGAAGTGCTAAGGCCGGCAGCCTAGGCTGGGGAAGACAGCACAGGCACTGAGTTACAGAAGAAACATGAGGAGCAAACAAGTGAGCCAGAGGGTGAAGTCAGTCTGCTTGGTTGGCACTTCGTGCTCATCATGTAGGTAGTAGGAAGCCATCAAATTGCTTAATGATTTTTCTGATCATTTTTGATTTAAAAAATGTACAATTATATTTGATCCTTTGCCTAGAGAAATAATTGTTAGATTCTTGGTATTTATATTTTGCTTACTATATTGCTTCGAAGGTTTAGTTATTTTGCTACAGGCTTTTAAAATACCTTAAATGTTCAAAGCAAGGCCATGATTTTAAATGCAAATAAAAAGGAAATCAGAGAAAGAATAATGAGTTTAAATCTGGTGTTATTTCAAAAATATGCCCTTGAAATTGCTATGCCACATGAAAATGCAACCAATTTTCCTGAATTAAATACACATTTGTTTAACTTCTCAATTTTACCTTGTTACTTCCTTTGTAGCAAAAGGTGTTGCTTTTGAAATATGAGCTTCATTTTGGAAATTTCCAGAGGAAATTGTTTATTAAACATTCATTTCAGTTACCCAAAATACTTTAGTTCTCTTCCATATTAGATTTTTAAAAAGTGGGGTAAAAACACAACAGAGAGTTTCAAATCAGGCTCTTCATAAGGAGACACACATGTAACATTTTACTTGCCTCAAGCCAAACTGAGCCCAGGAACGACATTACAGTATTAACAAAAGGACCTCTTTTTCCCTTCACAGAATTGTATGCTAGAGCTGCTACTGAAGCATTGCTGCAAACAAAGGAGGCTCTAATGTGATGGAGTCTTTTTTTATTTTTTGGGTTTTTTTTTTTTCATTTTGTTTTATCACTGTTTTCTCAAACCAGACCAATGAACTCTCCACCCCTGACCCTTTCCACCAGGCTGACCCTCTCACAAACTAATCACTGTAGGGCTCATAAAAGCAAGTTGTAAACTCCAACAGTTGTGCAGATAACTCAGGACCCTCCCAGCCGGCTGGCCCTTTCCTGACACTAAACACTTGCACATTCTATTCTCCTCTCCCTGGGCCAGAACCCCCTCTGTGATGTTGGTCATCACAACTTGCCACTCCTGACTTCTTGAACTTTCACACAGATGCCGGCTTAGGAAGTCATGGGAGATTCACTCCAGAACTCTGATATTTCTACAGCTTGTCCCAACCCTAACCATAAAGTCTCCTTAGACACTCACTCCAGGTCAACGGAGAAATACTCTTTTGTCTTTTCTGGGGTTGTAGACTGAGTGGCGTTTGTGGAAGTCATTATGTGTGTGTAAATATACAATATATAAAGAAGTTGTCAGAGGGAGAGTTACTGGCCGTAGAACACAAACCAAAATAATACAGCAGTTAGATCCGCCAGTGAAGATGCTTAACCAACATTTATACAGTTGTCTGATGTTCCGCTGTTTGGTCAAGGCTTGTCTATATTGCTGCTATAACCTTAGTTACAGGGAACCCTGATGGCACACACCCACATGCTCCATGAGGCACAAACAAAGCAAAAGGAGGGGTTTTGGCAGAAACTCAGTGGGTTATTTGTCCTCATAGACCGAGGCAGCTTTTTAAGCAGAATTAACCTGTTTGATGTTCATTATGTGAATCTTGACTTTGTTTCGTCCAACCCTGAATGCATCTTAATGAATTTCCTATGTCTCGTACTGTACTCAATATTTTTATAATTACATGCTTTACACTATGAATATGATGATTAAAGGAAGTTAGGTTATATGAGTCCAAGGAAAGCATCCCATAATATCTTGATACCATGACCTTTCCTAGCTCCAGGGCTCATGATCCCAACCACCGAGACAAAGACCAGTGTTCCAGGGAGGGGTCACTGATCTTGCTACTTCCCCACACGTGTGAACAACATCTGCAAGCAGGTCCAGAAAAACACCAAACGCTTTCTCTGCATCCTCTTCGCCTCGCCACACCCCACACGCCCCGCCCCCGAAATAAGTGCATAATCTATTCCATAAATAGCCAGGGACACACAGTCAGCTGTGCTCTGAGGTAGCCCACTGGCTCTTACATATTCATAATGTACAAACAAGCCTTTGAAGTTATTTTTATTTTTTTTACAAGTTCTAATTTCACTCTCAAGAATGACTAGGAAAGATCCCTGGGTTCATCAGTTCTATTTTCCTGTTACCGTAGGGAAGTGACAAAAAAGGAAAACCCACATTTCTGCCTCCTTGCCATTTTATACAACTTCTGCAGTCAGTTGCACCAAAGTTTTAACATTAACACGCCTGGCGCAGAAAGCTGTGATGCAAGAGGGGCCGTCGGAGAAAGGAAAAACGTCTGGGAGCCGCTGTCCATTCTCAGGTCCCCTTTCACGTTGTGCAGAGTGTACAGCCAGGACGGCCATGGGCGGGTCAAGGGCCCTCTGAAGCCACTGTGGGGGAAGGGAGAGTGAGGAGTCCCTCTCCCCTGCAGTTGTGAAGCGGTGGCAGGAGTCTACTAGAAGTTTTACGATGACCCACATTCCCCATTTCTCTGGTATATGTTGGGAGTGGGGTCAGGCACTACACAGAAAACCCTGACACGCCCACGCAGCCATGTACTAATGCCTACCCACATCACAGCCGCTAATATTTAACAGAAAAAATTCTCCTTCTGTGTATTGGAAAATACAAGTCCTTTAAGTTGTGCTCGATGGTAATGGAATAACCTCTCTCCCACTCTTAGCTTTGCTTTGTTATTACATTACTGTACATGAAGACTGCACCTGGTTTACCTCCTTTAAAACCATCATGTTTTTTGCTCTTCTGCGTTCCCATAAAGAGTCTAGATTTCAGCACCATTCATATCCAAGTCAGAAGAATAATCAGGAAAACAATTTATGAATCATTCATTAGGCCTGATGTCATATTAGAAAGGAGTTGTTGTTTATTGACAGAGGCCAGAAAAACATGGGCTTCAAAGTGACAAGAGGCATGTAGCAATTAAAGGAATGGACTGATAGAAGTGAGGCTTATCAATGACTACATCCTCACTGATTGGGCTCCACTGTATGCCTGAAAAATAGGACAACAAGAGATAAAAATCAAAGGCCAAATGTATTATAACACAATATAACATTTCAGGACAGAGGTTTAACTTTGAATAAGAAAAAAAATCAATTCATGGGGAGTGTAAAATTCTACCTAAACTTACAGTACCAACAATAACACTAAAAATGTGATTTTCATAACGGTACTTAACTGATGAAGAAGACAGACAGGGAAACTGTATTTTTATTTCATTATCTATATTTTACTTATTTTTCTTCAGCCTACTTCTAAAATAAAGGAAGGAGAGACTAAAAGAGGTAGAATTATTGAGGGGGCGAGGACTCTAATTCCAAGTTTCCAAATGGCAGCAAAGGCCACACTAGTGATATTTAAGCTAAGCCACATCTAAGCCTCTCTTGTCCTTCTCAGCATCTCTTCCATGACTTATTGCTAGGAAGTATTCACTGATAGCTTGGGTCACCGCTACCTACTACCCCCAGCACAGAGAAAGGCCGTTGCAGGAGAAGACGCCCTGGACAGAGCCCTGGGGAGGGACAGCTGTGAATGGTCACACTACTCCCAACTACCAAGGTTCCACGGAGATGCGAACTGTGTTTGACCATGGGGAGCATTCTTAATCAGGACTCTTCATTCCAGCTTTGCTTCTGCCCCCAGCTCTGTGATCACTAGGCTTTGGCTACAATGCAGGTGTTAGAAGAGATAGATGTTCTCTGAAGTCTTCTCCAGATCTGAAGTACTGTACTTATTTCAGAAGTTCCCAATTCTTTATTTCAACTACACGCCAAAAAAAAGTGAGCATTATGAAGCATGACCGCGGTGTTAATTATTGCTACGATGGTAATCATAGTACGATATAAATGTATCAACATAACATGTTGTACGCCTTAAATTTACACAATGTTGTATGTCAAATGCATTTCGATTACAAAGAATTCTGAGTGTTTATTAAAATCAGTAGGGAAAGCCTGGAAAGTCCTAACTTAGACCCACTAAATCAGGACCTCCTACTATGACTACTCTGAATGAGCACCTAAAAGATCCCCAGGTGATATTGATAATTCACTAGGGGATTCTGATGATATCAGCTACAGTGTTAGACCTCTAGATTATAAGCTCCTTGAGGGCAGTAATTATAATTATATCTTGTGCATACTTAACTCTCCATAGGCACTAGAGCGCCTGGGATGTTAGAGGCACTCGGCTGTACTTTAGCTGTCTGATGATTAAATATCTGCTAAACAAAACTTGAACATCTTTTTGGTTGTTACTGGGCTGCAATGAAAGAGGGTTGATGTGCAATAGAGGCAAAAGGGTATGTTTATGTAATTTTGTGTAATTATAAATACAAAAAACGGACCTCAGCTTTAACTAAACAGAGATATCAATCAGGAATAAACTATGAAACTAACATAAACTTTCAGTTCATCCTGTTTTTCTGAATGGCTCATTCAAGGCATTTGGTTTAGCACTTACGTTATTAATTGGACCTACGTGGTTAGCGTTACAGAGTTTATCGCTACAGAGGACACATCTCTAAGTAAAGAGGAGCCCTGAAGAAAGAGATTCTCATGCGTGCACACATGGGGAGTGCTGATTTTTTTTTCATTATGTCATTTGTCATTCTTTCTTAGTTGGTTGGTTTGTTTTTCAGTTGCTAGAGGAATTAAAAGTCAAAATAAAAACTGATGTAAATTTGCCTCTGAATTAGTTCCCTGTTTAGAGTTTAGCAACACTGCCAAACATTTCTTACTGGGAAGCTATTAATTCTGGAAGCAGAGGCTCAAAATGAAGAAAGGAGGTTGTGTATTATTAGTGTGTTTATTTCATGACAACGTGACATGTGCTCCTTTGCATTTAAATGGACAGAAAAACACCAAAGCATTAACTTGGGGTTCATTAAAGGAAGTAAGCATGAGCCTGCCCATTCATTACATTCCCCCCAAATATTCCCTCTGGTGAAAACTGAAACCACTGGCACAAACAGCTGGGTTTGTGTGATGCCACACTGCCTGAACCCCATTGTTTGACAGGTTTAATGTCACTTTTGTACTATTATACACCACAGAGAGAGAGATGTGGAGTTGCATCCAGCAGGGTGGCTAACATTCTGTAGCTAATTGCGTACAGCTCCATGAAAGCACTAAAGGAAGGACGACCCTGCATATGTCTCGGGAGGGAATAGAAAGATATTTTGTTTATAGTCACCCATCTGTCTAGTCACAATAGAATTACACACGAGTACGAGCCACAGTTTAGTGCGTCCTTCAACAATGATTTTCTCATTATACTGTACGTTCTATCGGCTACCTCTCAGATACAGGCTACCAGAAACCATTTCTCTCTTCTTCACTCACAGTAATATATCTGATATTCTATGACTTCCACCAAAGTGAAGAGTCCTTCTAATAGTCTCCACAATCATACAGAGAATATTGCTTTGGGGGATAGAGGCTGAATTCAAGTAACATCTTTTCAAAAAGGTACAGGAGAGGCAAAATGAAAAATCAAATGCCTACATTTAAACTCTCTCTGTGCCTGTTTTGTTCTAGGACTAAAATAGCAGAATGTGCACTACAGTGCACGGGAAGGGTCTAAAATTGAAGCTGCACATTTCCCTCCCTTTGTAGTTGATTAAGTGAGGTTCTGAAAGGTAAAAGGGCTTTTGCCTGAAGTTGGAAGAGTGAATGACAAAGCCTAGATCCCCTGATACCTCGTGCCCGCGTATCAGTGTGCGAGCAGATTCTGCTGGGAGGTTGTTGGATGCATTTCTTGTCATCGCATGGCAATCGCTGAAAATGCAGAAACATTAACAGAACCTTACAGACCGAGGGAGAAGGATGTAAAAGCAAGAGCAAGCCAACTAATGGTAGATGATTCGACTCCCCCAAAGGAGCAGATTCTCTCCTTCTCTTGGGGCATTCGAAACTCTCTACCTTGTAACTACAAATCTTTCTTTACATGTTGTGTTACCTATCTAAGGGCAGTATCTACATCCAAACCATGTGTTTCCCACTATTCCATCCCCACCCATCACTTAGAAACAGCGATGCTCGGCCTTTTTCATCTCATGGTACACATCAAGTAATTACAGAAATTCTGCGGCACACCAAAAACTACACCCTTTGCTGACCTGATAAAAATAACAGGTACAATTTTGATTCATTTACAACGAACAGCTAATTGCTGTGTTGACTGTTCTAATTTTTTATTTGACAGTCTAAGGGAAAAAGGCCAGTGCTCCTGACTAAACAGTCAGGTACTGCATGTTTTAAAAACTCTTGTGGCCCGCCAGCTGGTGTGGCTCAGTTGGTTGGGGGTCACCCCACAAACTGAATGATAGCTGGTTCGATTCCCAGTCAGCACATGTGCCTGGGTTTCAGGTTTGGTCCCCAGCTGGGGTGTTTAGAGAAGGCAACTAATCGATGTTTCTCTTTCACATTGATTTTTCTCTCCTTCTCTTTCTCCTTCCTTTCTCCTCTCTCTTAAAAAAATTGTTATGACACAACAGTTGAAAATCACTGACTTAGAATATGTTAATTTCATAAATGTTCTTCAGTGCAAGCAACTGAAATACTTTAGCCTTACGACAACAAAGGCATACCCTCCAATTTCAATATGTTTCAACTAAATATATATTTTTGATAAATATGTATGGGATGTCCTTCAAAACATTATTTAGGGAAGTTACATTGATGAAAAAGATTCACTTTCCAATGTTTGCCCAAGATCATCAAGCAATCTTCCGACGGGTGTTCTGACCGATCCCTGATTGGTGATGACGCTGACCAGCTTTGTACTTTAACTGGACATTGGCATGCACTTCTGTTCTATGAAATGTAATGAGATACTCAACTCTAATGCTTTCTAATTATCTCGAATCCTAGAAATGATATAATGGACCATTCTTTTTCATTCCTCATTGAATGTTGTGATTAATTATTGATTGAATATGAATGTTTCAAAATTTTTATTTCAGATTAGGACTCTATCACATTTAACATCAAATTTGACTTTAGTTTCTTTTTCATTGATTTAATGTAGTTCTTCGTAATCTTCAAGGTAGGTGTCTTCTATATTTAGATTAATGAATCTACTGCCACAAAATAATTTAATGTCTATATTATTATCTAGCCTGTGGTTCTGTGAAAAAGTCATTGGCAATTATGCTGTCATAATTTATTAAATAGTACTAAAGAAAAGAAAATATCCAATTTATGAACCATTAGGTTTCTCGAGCTATGTTTCTAGTGAAATCTTATAAAGACATAAAAGATTCTGTGCATTTGTACATCTTAAAAATTGCCATAGCATGCTATTAGTTTTATTAGAGGGAATATAATTCATGTTTTTAAAAGCTAATTAAGTTTCTACATATAGATCTAGTTCTAAAGAAATGGTGTGGTGTGAAAGGGGGGCTTATAAAGAATGAGCACTCCAGTGCCACCCAACAGTAAGAACGCCAGCCCACCCTACACGGTGCCGGTGTAGGTTGGTGGGCGGCCAGGACGTCCAGTGATCGTATGTCATGCAAACACTGATCAAAAAGAAAGCGGGAGTGGGTCCTGTAAAATTAGATAAAGTAGACTTCAGAGCAAGGAAAATTACCAAAGACAGGAAAGACATTACATAATCATAAAAGGGTCACCAGGAACATATACCCATCTTAAATGTATATGCATCAAACAAGAGAACTGCAAAATATGTGAAACAAAAGCAGAACAGAAAGTAAAAATAGACCAACTGACATCTGCAGTCAGAAACGTCAGCAACCATCTCTCAACATCTGGCAGAACAACTGGACGGGGAATCAGCGAGGCTACAGAAGAACTCAACAACACTATCAAACGAATGGATCTAATTGACATTAATAAGATATTTCACCCAACAACAGCACCGTTCATGTTCTTTTCAAGTAACCACAGGACACGTATCAAGATAAGCTAGATCCTGGGCCATAAAACAGAAAAAAACTCAACAAATTTAAAAGAATCGAAAACATTCAGGGTATATTTTCAAACACCAATAAATTAAAACTGGAATTCAGTAACAGAAGGCAACCAGGAAAAATCTCTAAAAACTAAGGCAACACGCCCCTGACCAATATTTGAGTCAAAGAAAAAGTTTCAAGGGAAATTTTAAAAATACATTAATCTAAATTAAAATCAAAGTAGAACATACAAAAATCTGTGGCACACAGCTAAAGCAGTGCTGAGAGGAAAACATATAGCACTAAACATACGCATTGGCTAAAAAAGGAAGCCTCAAATAAATAATCTAATTTCCCAACTTGAAGACCTAGAAAAACAAGAGCAAATTAAACCCAAAGCAAGTGGAAGAAAGAAAATAATAAAGAGCAAAAATCAATGAAATAGAACACAGGATACAATAGAAACTGTCAATGAAAGAGCTGGATCTTTGGAAAGACAAAATGAACAAATCTCTAGCGAGATGAAAGAAGGAAATTTTGTCAGAAGGAGAAATGTCACTAAAAAAGAGAAAAATTACCAAAATCAGGAATAAAACACAGGGTCCCGCTTGCTTCTCTTTGTGATATGTAATCCCTAGTTGCAAGGTAACTGCGATATAATTAACACCGCTCCTCAGGGAGGGCTAGATTTCTCCCTGATAGTGATTTACAAAGGAGGCTCTTAGAGCAGGGGCTCTGAATACGCAGTTCTTTCTGACTTAGGTTCCACTACTGCAACCTCAACTACACAATGACATGTTTTTGGTGATGATGACACTTCAAGGTTGAAAAGTACAAATAATGAATAAGCTCCCTGAGGGTTTGGATGCTTCTTTCGCAATCACAGCCCATCTCCCATCCCGGAGACCAGAGTCCACTGTATCTTAGAGACAGTCAATATTTGCTGAATGAATCGAAGGAATTAAAACTTGGAAGGGGTACAAACAGGACAAATTGAAATACAGTCTGAGAGTTTAAATAAATGTTTGATTTACTTGATTTTAGTAAAAAGAAAAACATAAATCACAGCAAAAAGTTATGGGAGGGGCAGAAAAGCTGAGAATGGAATTTGGCTAAAGAATTAATATGACATAAATTCTTGCTCAAACTTTTCAATGTTCCTGCTGTATTTCAAACCTACTCAACTACGTGGACTACAGACCATTGGCAATCTACTCTATCAAATAAGACTCTTTCCTCTATTATTTCCCAAAAAGCATTATAAGACTTAGAGAAAATAAACTGTAAACAAACTAATCTTAGAGAAGAGTGATTTGGAATACAGAATAAAAAGACCAGAGACATGCAGGTGGCTTCTTTTAGAAAGTTAAGTGATTTAGTACAGGGATAATTTCTCAAAAGGAAATTGGGACTCATTGAAGTATGCATGTCCTTTACTACATTATCTGCAACAGTGCGTGTAATTTGCACACATTTAATTAACTAATAAAACCCCTAGCAGTGACATCAGGTTTGGAAATGTCATTGTTGATAACATGCTGTTCCATCGGGTTCAGTTGATTGTTTTCTGTTTTGTTCACACTAAACTACATAACCAAAGGTGCTGTCTAGCACGCTTTCAAATGTGTTTTGATTTGTTTCAAGTTTGCTGGGGGTTTTCCACATAAGATAGAATTGATGGAATTTTCTAAATACAATGCCCTAAATAAATCATGGAAATTAATCCATGGATTGAAAGGAAAACCGAGGCCTAGAAAGGAAGCAAAATTACGAGGGGATTCGCTCAGCTGCTGACTGTGTTCTCCTGCAGACAAGCCACACCGCCAACCTGACCACAGATAACACAGCACATCTCTCGCTTCACAAGGCGGGCTGCATTCATCCTTGTTTCCTGATACAGAAGCCGGCTAAAAGCTTATCAAGTACTGTTACGCAACTAATCTTGAAGATATTGGATAAGTAGAAACAATATCTTTCCACTTATATTTTACACAACATAGGAAGTTTTTATTATACATTAAATCTTCTTTTTAACCTGGAACCGAAAGAATCAAAGGAAGAGCCATTAGTTCTCTGTGTTGTCACGTGGATATAGTGTTATCTTTGTCCAGAAAGAACTGTCAGTGGAAATCAGCCAGGTGAAGAGACAGAAGGCAACACTGCACTACCACCTGTTCGCGAACAGAGGTCACTGCCCAATTACCTCGGCTAACGGGTAACAATTGTTCTCTGAAGGTAATAGGTGAAAAGCCCCCCTAAACTTTAGGGGCTATGTATGGATATGTATCTTTATGCTAACAAGTATGATGCTTCTCTAGACCTAGGTTCACTGTTGAGAATTAAGGATTTTACCTCTTAGCACTCTAGTAAACTGGTTTAAAAGTCCTATTTTGCCCTGGCCAGTGGGGCGCAGTTGTTTGGAGCAACAACCCATAAACTAGGAGGCCACGGGTTCAATACCAGGTCAGGGCACATACTTGGGTTGCAGGTTCGGCCCCAGAGGTGGTGAGTGCAAGAGGCAACCAATCAATGTTTCTCTCTCACATCGATGTTACTCTCCCTTTCTCCCTTCCTTCCTTCAACTCTCTCTAAAATCAGTGCAGATGTCCTCAGGTCAAGATAAAAATAATAAAGATATTAATAATGAAAAAATATGAATTGTAAAAAAATAAAATAAAATCAGTCATTTCAAGCAGGTAGGCAAATAATGTTTATTAAAACCCTACCGTGTGCCAGACAGTGTAATTGTTGCTGTGCAGGCGCCTCTGTAGTTGATTTTTAAAGGCCAAATATTTGACTACAAATGTTGAAGTAGTAAGAGAGCAGGCCTGGAAACGAGCCTTTCAGGATTAGAGAGCGGATCTGCAAAGCGAGGTCGACAGAACTTGACACATGACTGGATACACGGAAGAATGATGTGGGAGGATTCCATTGCCAGTAACGGAAATAGGAAAATCCCAAGTATTTATTTCAGGACAGGTGCCAGGGAAGGGTTTCAGGGAGGATGGAAGAGAAATGAGAAGTTCGTTTCAGAGGCATGAACGTGTAGGTGACCACAGGAGGTCCTAATGAAGATATGCTACAGGAAGTCCGCATATCGGTCCAGGACTTAAGAGCGAGGTCAGAAGCTGGAATAAAACAGGGTGCCGGTCATTGGCCTCTCTGGTGTGCGTATATGTGTGTGTTCACATGCGCCCGGTGCCACTACACGCATAATTGAGATATATGTTTTTAAAAACTTCACAGGTAGTTCATTTGTTTCAAACAAGATTCAATTAATTCATAGTGTTTACTATCCCATCATTTGTTAATGGAATAAAAGGAGGGAAATACTACTAAATGTCATACCACAGCAATGTGTAGCACGAATAATTAACCCTGAACGGCAATTTTATTAATATATTTCCTTCACGAAAAGTGAAAACATTAAAATTCCCTTAGTATTTTAAAAATTATTGACTTACCATGCATCACTGTGATTTTCTTACGAGCTGCTCTAGCTGTCTGACATAAATTCCCCCATGAACTTTGCTTTTTAGCTCTAATTCTTGCACATGGTGATTAAACCAAATTTTTTTCTGCATTCCACAAGAGTTATCTCCTTGGCAATTTTATTAGTGATATTTACCAAGGCACGAAATCCACTGACAGCATTCAGTACTTATAAAATGTCTCTGTAGAGATGCTAGTAAATTTTGCAACCATTTAAGAAATAGCCATTCATCAGTAAACTGTGATTCCTGACTGTCCTGACCTCTCTGTTCACCTAAAAACGGACACTTGCCCTGTTAGGTTCAAGTCGGTGGGTTGAGAAAATCCTGGAGACTCACGTTGGTACTTGCTATGCATTTATTTAAAAAGATGCAAAATTCTTTTTCTATCATTTCTTATTGTTATTACAGAAGTCCCAGTTTTTCCCCCTTTGCCCTCCTCTGCCCATCCCACCCCCGACTCCTGCAGTCAGTTTCCACACCGTTGTCCGTTCATACGTGTTCTTCGACTAATCCCTTCCCCTTCTTTCCACCACTGTTCCCCTCCCTGCTCCCCTCTGGCTGCCGTCAGTCTGTTCCGTGTTTCCATGCCTGTGGTTCTACTTTGTTCATTAGTGTATTTTGCTCATTAAATTCCTCTTACAGGTGAGATCATATGGTATTTGTCTATCACCTCCTGGCATATTTCACTTAGCTAATATTCTCCAGCTCCATCCATGCTGCCATGAAGGGTAGTAGCTCTTTCTTTCTTTCTGCTGTGTAGTATTTCACTGTGTAAATGTACCACAGTTTTTTGATCCACTCATTTACTGATGGGCGCTTAGGCTGTTTCCAGCACTTGGTTATTGTATATAGCACTGCTATGGACATAGGGGTGCATAAATGTTTTTGAATTGGTGACTCAGGACTCTTAGGATATACACCCAGCAGCGGAACAGCCGGGTCAAAAGGTGATTCCATTTTTAGTTTTTTGAGGGAATACCATACTGTTTTCCAGAGTGCCGGCACCAGTCCACATTCCCACCAACAGTGCACCAGGGTTCCCTTTTCTCTACATCCTCGCCAGGATGGGAGAACATATTTGCCAATGATACGTCAAACAAGGGTTTGATCTCCAAAATATATAAATAACTCACATGACTCAATACCAGGAAGACAAACAATCCAATTAAAAGATGGGCAAAGGACCTGAACAGATACTTCTCCAAGGAGGACATACACAGGAAACAGAGACATATGAAAAGATGCTCAGCATCACTAGCCATCAGAGAGATGCAAATTAAGACCATAAGGAGATATCCCCTCACACCTGTGAGGATGGCCATCATTAACAAATCAACAAACAACAAGTGCTGGTAAAATTCTTAAAATGTTAATAGTCACTTGAGAAATATTTATTTAGGACAAAATGTACCACAGTTGCTTCCCAAAGATTAGTAACATAAGTTAAAACATTAGGAAATCCATTCTAGGTAAGACCGCAAACCATTCTTTATTCATAAAGTCACCTGCAAATCCCAGTACCTCTTAGTTCAGTCAATTCAATTAAACCCATAGCTATTTGGAATTTATTAAGTGCCTAACAGTACTCTCAGCGGAGCTCCTCATACACTTGTTTGTTTGTTTTTTAAATAAAAGTCACTGAGACAATAGTTAATATATTTTTGCATCTTTACCTTAAAGTTATTTGGTCCTGATGTTGCAGGAATTGATTCCTCCCATGCTCATGCTCTCCCACTTACTGGGTTTACAGCCCACAGTGATTAAAGAGACTCAGTTACAGGTAAAGTCTGTCTGGGCATCAATACCATAAGCAGACAGTACATCGGATCCACCAATTAGAAATGCAAAAGCAAAGAGGTTGGCTGAGAAGAACAAAACATGCTGGATGAAGAGTGGTGGCTCTAGAACGCCCCTCTGGGGAAAGCTCAGCTCAAGTAATCCGACGTGCGGAGCAGCTGGGGACATCCAGTGAGCTTACGCAGCCAGCCCGCAGGTTTCTCTGTGCTTATTTATTTGGAGTGGCCAGTGGAGGAGAACTGGCAGAGATACTGTGGAGGTCATGAAACCCAAAACGTGCCCCACAGCACCCTAACAGCAGAAGTTATTAGCTGACCTTCTTTATAACAAAAACAAGACTGTTTAACTCCTCATTCACCACTTGTTAGGGTTTCAGACATGATATGATCACCTAGGCATAGGTGGAAGTTAAAACTTAACAAGGGACAGCAAATGACACACCCAGCTGCGATTCTACAAGCAGGCCATCTCCGCCTCATCTCAGAACCTACCTGTTGGGATTGTCTGCCTTGACCAGCCACACCTCTGAAAGAACTCGGACCCAGGGGCTCTACAGACTCCATGGGCCTTACCAAAGTTGGGCTTTAACGCCCAAGGTTTTCTACCTGAGCACGACTGCTGTCCCCGTAGGTTTGATCCATCCCAGTCTGTTAGCATTTGCACAATCTAATTTTCATCTGATCATACAATAGAAGGCACTTCTATAAGCAGCAATCTTGAGATTCTTTTCTGTTATATTTTATGGAATTTTTAAATACTATTCTTTACTTCCTGAATACATGTAGCATTTATGCACTGTAGAATATTGGGAAAATGCAAAAACAAAAAAGGTTAAAAGAAAAGAAAGGATTTATTTAATCTCCTGTAGTCCCACAACGCAAAAATAACACTTTGTAAGCCTGGTTTACATCACATGAACACCTACAGCACAATGCTTACTTCCCTATATACTGTTTTTATGTCACAGGCCAAGTCCCACAGAAAAGGAAACTCTTTTGTCTCGGGAGTTTGTGGGAAGGAATGAGAGGCAAAGGTAGGAGAATCAGTCTGACAGAATCTTCCTCACTTGAGCTTAACGTCTGGGAAATGTGGTGGAAACAGACAGAAGCCATGTAGCTCTGAATATTTCCCATGTTTGGAAGTCAGGAGGAAAATGCTGCCTGGTTCCTAGGGCCCACGCATAGCAGGGAAGCTTCAGAAGTTCGAACAAGCATAAAGGGGCACACGTACTGTGTGAATCCTGGTGGGAACCAAGGACCCCTCAGCCTAGCGGCTAAGGGATGGGCCAGAGCTGAACAAATATAAGTCATGGTCGGATATCAGATGGGACCTGGAGAACCACGCCAGAGGTTATCAGCAAGCGGGAAACGCAATTTGCAGCTCTCAAGGGGAAACGAGAGCAGGATTTCAGAGGATACAATCAGACCAAACACTCCTCAGTGGAGGCAGCACACCTACTCCTAGAACCAGAGATCCCGTCCCACATGGCGCAAGACGCAGTCGAAGGACCTCCACAACCCTCTCTAGAGACCCCCGAGTCTTTCCCCCATGCACAGATCTTGGGAAGGGAGGAAGGGGAGGAATAAATGTGACAGGGAGCTGAACTATGAACTTACTGGATAATCATCCAATGGAAAATGTTTGGGAATCAAAAGCCACTTTGGAGGAGAATGATACGACATCAATTCACCAGCTGACGTCAGCTTCCAGCCCATTTCCACCATCTCTACCTAGATTCTGTTTTCCTAAATATCTTATGCATAGGTGTTCAGTTTTTGTATTCAGCTACACATACATATACTGCACAATAGTAATCTCATATTTCATAAATCTATGATATTATTGTATATACACTCATGTCCTTGAGTTGTAGTAACATCTGGGCCATGAGAAGCTGACCTGTCATTTTGGGTTCCTCTGCATGTCTTCTTTTCTTCTTTTTATTGCTTGTGTCACCTAATCACAAAATTACTCTCAAGCCCTAGACACCCGTCTGAGGGCCATGGCGCTTACTGCTCCCCACCCCCGGCTCCTGTTTTCTTTGCCATCCATTTTGGTTTCACATATTGGCATGCTCCAGGATGGTTATCCAAGTCCCAACCACAACCTTGTGCTTCGCTATTCTGATTCTCTAAGTGGTTTTCACTGTGGGGTTTCAATGAACCTTCTGGTCTCTACTTCCTGCTCAGTAGGAGACACTCTTTATCCTGCTCTGATGTTTTTAAATTGGAGACAGTCGCTTCTGGAATGATGCTCCTTTTCAGACTCCCACTAGGAGTAGGAAATTTTCTATACAACTGTGTTTCCAAATTTCTCCTTTGAAAGATTCTCCTCTTCTCCCAGGGACTGGGGGTAAGCAGTAAAAATTCTACGCTTGATATAGGAGCAGAAGAGGGAGAACAGGTTGCCTTTTGACTTTTTCTTTTCCAACAACAGGTTTAAAGTATAAAAAAAATTTTTTCTTGCCCTCTTACCTATGATCTACTCAAGATAGTAAAGTATATAGATCCACAAATCAAATGTTCAAAATATTTGGCATCAACTGCATCAAACACAATGACATACTAGACATGCCATCCCATGTATCCTATGTACTAGGCTTATCCTACTTCCTCCAAATAATGAATCATCCAGATGAACCCACCTCAGATCTATTGCACTATCTTGAAATGGTTACTAACATTTACAACCAGCTTTTTGAATTCATGTCTCTATATGCATTAGAAACGTCCTCCATGTTCCCAAGGCACTGCAAAATATATCTAATAGGATTTAAACTCCAGACATAATACCACTTTAATATGTAACCCTATTGCAGGTTGCATGCTCAAGTGTTTTCATACCAAATATACATTTACTGTATATGCATATCTCTATTTACACACACACACACAGATAGAGATATACAGTGTACAGCACAAATAACGCCCCTTTTTAATTACAAAATCTTTTATTACAAAATCCTAAGCCTGTAATTCTATAACATAACAATGTCACACTCAAGCACACCATATGACATTTTAGGTGAAATGCTCGAATTTAAAACTATAAGTTATTACACCCATATTATTACCCTGCCAACCACACTCAAGCAAGCGTTACTCCTGCCCAGCCCTGTGTATATAACTTTGTTTTTCTGCCTTCTCACAAATTCTCAGGCTGGACTTCCACAATTAGAGCACTCGCTGATTAAGCAACTATTACACAGTGATGCACTGGGTACAGGCAGGAGGTTAAAAATGATTAGAAAAACCAACACCTCTGCTCTTAAAAGTGCTGCACTTTGCTGGAGTCACATGATATAAAATAAATAAACAGCTAAATTTCTTTTCCCAAAAGACATGGAAACAACAAGAAACTGTCTTCTAAAATGTTCCTTCTTTTGAGAAAAACACAGATGAATTACTATCTGGACCTCAAAAAACATGTTGGATGATGGCCGCATGCTTCTACTTGAACAAAATGGTGGTTCTGATCATTATTAACGGCTTCAAGGTAGGTTTTTCAACTCATCCCTTGGAGTCAGGTTGCCACTACTTAAAAGCTGTGGAATCTACTTCACTTCTCCATGTCTCCCTCTCCTCAGGCACAAAGTGGGAACGATAACATTGACTCCCACGTAGCCCTGCCGGGATTACACAACAGAAAGCGGGTGAGCACCTCCTGCAGTAGGCTCTGCCACATGGTAAACATTCCACAGGTGTTCACTGCTGTCACAAGGACTGAAGTCGTGGGTGTCTCTCTAAGAAAGACAGTGTTGGCTGGTGCCATGCATCCCATGAGGAAGCTACTCACAAGTCACTTCCAACCAGTCATCTCCGAGTTCTTCTGAGATACACAGGTAAGATTTCATGGATGCTCAGAAAACATCAACATGTATAAGTTAAAATCCTAGTGTGACACAAGGAAGTGTCATATTCCATTATATAATTTTTTTACCTTTTTAAGATAAAATACTCATTTTGCCCAGAGGCTACTGTAGTGTCAAAAACATCATCTGTCGCTGGAGACAGAGTCAAGTATTGAATGAATCAATGTTGTTAGGAATCTATGAACTAATTTTCGTCTCTCTTCTATTCACAGATAATTCAAGCAGGTGATGAGAAATAAATGTCATTGTAGTTCCAAATAACAGAGAGGGAGAAAAAAAGTAAAAACAAAAAGCATATTGAAGCAATTACAAAACTGAACAATTTTATTTACCGACCTGTTTATTTTGGATATAGCTTTTTTTAAAGCTTCACAGACACAACCAGCAGCATTATACAGATTGCCCAAGAGTAGCCTAAAACTCACACTTGTTTGGCTTGCAGAAACTCACTATGCGAAGCAGGTAATTCGCTACGTTTGAGGGAAATGGAATGACCTGCCTTGACTGCACAGCCGCCAGATTATCCACCGAATGGAGGAAACGGAGTGATACGTTACAAATGCAAATAAGGAAATTTACCTTCTTATTTCTTTCTGTTTTCTAAAACCTTAGATTTGGTGTGGCCACTAAGAAATCTGCTTAGAGAATTCATCAAATTCTCCTAAGTTTGCTTCCTGGTATCACCCGGTAACCCTGGATCTCATGAACAAACTCAGTTCTGTGTAATAATCAGATACACATTTCATCCTTGCACCTGTACCCATCTCCCAACAAGTCAATTCCGTGTACTGGTCTCAACACGATTACATTATTGACATTTCTCAGCTGAAAGGCTCCTGCAAATACCATCCAATTTTCTAGCTCTTTTTGAAAAGATCAAAAGATACACCTTGCATAGTAGACAAGAATTTATACTGATGGCTGTCTTTTGTCTGGAATACCAATGCTCCAGGCAGTGTTTGCCTGGAGCGAAAGGTAAGTCTCCATGATAACGAAGTGCATTCAGTCAACTATAGTGACTTTTCCTGGACATAATATATGTTTGCGCTCGTGAATGCTTTTTCAGCTTGAACGATCTTGAGGCAACGGTCTTCAAGGCCTCCTAATTAGGGAGGTTGGCAATCAAATCAGAGACCTTGTCCTTGGAAATCAAATGCATGTCGTGCCTGAAAGGGAAATGCCTTCTTCACTGGATCATGGCTCACGTTCAAGGAACAGCCTGCTATTACAGGCACCAAGACAGAAGCTGTTTTCAACAGAGTTCTTGCTGCAAACCTTGTTCAAGGAAATTATCTTGAACTCTTGCTCTACTGGAGACAAAAGTAGTGTGTTTTATTTCACAGCATATTGCTTCAAGTCTGAGGTTTCTTTTAATGAGCTGGAAGATTAATTGTCTAAGTTCATATAAAATGATTGTGTTTTTCCATCCAGCTTCAATGATTATGTTGCAACAAATAAGAAACAAATCTTTTTTACTAAACTTCTGATCTCTCCGTCAAGTCCAGGCTTATAGTGACTGGCTGTAGGACATTTCCACCTGGACGAGATTCGGGTGCAAGTGCAGAGTTAAATTCATCCTCCTCCCCTTCAAATTAACTCTTGTTCCTGGTATCTCTATTTTAAGTAAGACACCACCGTTGTCTCCGTCCCCGTATTCAACACTACGGTCCCAGAATCCTTCCCTTCCGTTATCCCTAACCCAACCGCTGCCCAAATAGTCTTATTTCTCACATCCCAATAGTTCTCTCCCTGATACTTCTCACATCCACCCCCAAATTTCCTTCTCTTTCCCTCTCCCTGGTAACTCCCAGCACAAACCGACCCCAGGACCTCACCACTTCCAGACCGGACAGCTACAACTATCTCCTTGTTCTCCCACTCTCGCATGAGACCACCTTCTCCAAATTTCTGCACACTTCTTCTCTCAGAGCATAGGTCTAGTCAGAGGCAGATTTAAGGGCGGGAGCACTGGGCATGCGCCCTGGGCCCCAACTTCTGAAGGCATGCATTTTTATTTTCCCTGTCTCTCCCTTTTTTTTTAAGGGGCTCAATATTTTCTACTGTGCCCAGGGCCTCAGCCGACCTTAATCCGCCTCTGGGTCTAGTTATAATATTTCTCTGCTCAAAGGCTCTCAAAGCAGCCTCTGGAGTTCAGAAACAACAGGCATTGAACTGACTTCTGGAAACACCCTTGTCTGCCTACCCTAACCCCACCCAGAACACCTCTCTTGGTGATCAATTCATTTGCTCATCTGATGTGACCACCGAAATGTGTGCACCTTCCCGCACTCTCTTCGTTACTATCAAAACCTTGTTACTCCTTAAGGCCAAAGTCAAAGGCCGCCTTTTCCAAGAAACCTGGTCCCGTTTTGCCCAAAGTAACAGAAGTGCCTTGCCTTGAGCCTGCACTTTGTTTTCTGTCACATCATATTTCGCCTCGTATCATGTATGTTCTTGCCCTATTGTCTTAGTCACACACACCACTCCCTTTTAAGCAAAGTCATACACAGCTGCTGAAAGTTGCTTTTTATCCCCAGAAAACACATTTATCTTGAGAACAACAAGTGTTTCTGCCAACTCAAACTATGAAGGAGGGAAAAAAGGAAAAAGAGAAAAATGGAAGAAGAATGTTAATATGTATCAAGATATACATATTCGTTGTTTATTTTTGGAAGGCAATGAACTGCCTCTGTTGCCTAGAATCAACCTGAGAGCAGGTGTTATGATTAATGACTCTATCAGATCCTGCGGCATTCACAACTTTGTGAACAAAAGAGTCGCCGAGAATTATTTCCTTTGAATTTGTTGAATTGAATACAACCGCTTTTATTAAATTTTAATTGATAAAAACAGGGAAGGAGGACCTTGCTGGGTGGCTCAGTTGGTTGGAGCATTGTTCCATCTACCAAACAGGTTGCGGGTTCAATCCCTGGTCAGAGAGTGTACCGGAGGCAACCGATTGCTGTTTCTGTCACTCTTTCTCCCTCCCTTCCTCTTTCTAAAATATCAATTAATTTAAAAAGAGAGAAAGAGAGAGGGAGAGAGAGAGAGAGAGAGAGAGAGAGAGAGAGAGAGAGAAAGGAGCTAGAGACTCCTGAAAGGTCCTTTTGAATTGGCCTCTTTATTCCACCTCTGCCCCCTACCCATAGTCTTCCCATCACACAACAATCAGGGCAATCATGTGTACATTATAAACCTGATTAGGACTGAAACCTGTCCTGGGCTCAACCCATTGGAGGCTTTCTAGGTCAGTTACAATAAAACCTAAAGGTCTTACCAGGCCCTCAAGTTTCTGGAAAATCTGGCACCTTTTTACCTCCATGAATTGACCTCTCTCCCCTCTTCTATCCCTCACTCCAATCCAGACAAACTGGTCTCTTGCAGACTTTCAAAGACACCAAGCACACTCCTACCTCAGGACATTTGAATACGATGTTCCCTATCCCTGAAACTTTCCTTCCCCCGATAGCCACGGGAACCATTCAGTTACCCTCTTTATGGCTTTGGTCTGTCCTTCCTCGGTGAGACATATACTGATCATCCTATATAAAGCTGGACACAGAGCACACAGATGCAAACACCTTCCAAGTCCCACCTTGGTAGAGCTGTCTCCCTAACACTCATCACTACCTGACAGCCTACAAGTATTTATTTGTTTATCAGGTGTCTTTTCAGATCTAGGTTTTGTGCTAAAGGCAGGGAATTTGTTATTCAGTATCTTAGGTATTCTGTAAATACTGACTGAATGAAAGAATGCATTTCTTTAATATGATGTATACTGGTTTAATTTTAAAAGACATTCACAGGTACATACTATAGCATATCATTTTTGTCAAGTTCCTGAATATTTAATGCTTTAATTATATAATGAGACCATATTACTCCAAAACATGTCACTGAATGAATTTTAGCATGGCACTTTTGGTAAACTCAGTAACAGGCACTTTAACCCCAAAGAAATCATTTAGTTTTCACTTTCCTTCTATTGGGCTAGAGTTAAGGACTGTAATTCCATAGAGAAGAACTCATTCTTAAGGGATGCAGCTGATCAGAGAAAAGCTAGTTTAACGGTTACAGAACAAGCTTTGCTATCAGTCCCAGGTCAGTCAAATATAAACTTTGGTTTTCTCGACTATGAAATAGATAAAACAGCATGTTTTCATTAAGTCGTTTTGAGGAATAAGTCAGATAATGCAAGGAGAACTTGGTTCAGGGCTGCCCAAGGTCAATCAATGTGTAACAGCAAACAAACATGTGTGGGTGGCTTGTGCCAACTGTGAAACTTCTTATGGAGGCTTCCAGTTCAACAACTTCTGTTCAGACTGAAAACGTGTGCAAAGTAGAAACTGTCAGGATCCACTCAGCTAAATAATATTTCAATTTGAAATGTTAGGTACTTTTAAATTTTATAAATTAGCAACCTCTAAGTAATCTCTAATGTTGCACTATTCTTATTAATTTATTAAATGCATAGTGGTCAAATTTAAAAATAATGAAATTTTCGTAAATAAAATTTTGTGGTAGCACTGCCACACCTGTTGTTTTAACAAATAATTTGAGGTGAAATTCGTATCGCATAACATGAGCTATTTTAAGTGAGCAAATCAGTGGCATTCAGTCCATTCACAATGGTGTGCAACCAGCCCCTCTATCTAGTTTCAAAACATTTTCAGCATCCTCGAGGGAAATCACATGCCCAGTAAGCAATCACTGCCCATTTTCCACTCCCTCCCACCCTTGGCCGCCCCACATTCTGCTTTCTGTCCTTATGAATTTAATTATTCTAGATATTTCATATGAATGGAATCACAATACGTGACCTTTTGTGTCTGGCTTTGTTCATTTCTTTTCGAGGTTCATCCACATTTTAGCGTCAATCAGCACTTCATTCCCTCTTGGAGCCAAGTAATATTCCACTGAATGGCTATATGACAACTGGTTTATCCACACATCCACTGATGAACATTTGGGGTATTTCCACGTTGGGTTATTCCAAGTTGGGCTTTATGGACATGTGTGGACCATGTTCATGTCTGAGTACCTGTTTTCAACTCTTTTAGGTATGTGCCAAGGAGGGGAATTTCTGGGTCATATGGTAAATTGTGTTTCTCTTTTTGAGAAACAGTGAAACAAAAATAAGTTTTTGAGGTGCAATGAGTTTCTAACACTATCAGTCATAGTTGTCTCAGATACGTGTTTGAAAAAAGGTAGAGTATTGCACAGTACTGAAGAAAATAATTGCATATTAAGTCTGACTTCTCTTAAATCTCTCCATAAATGTGTATGTGTGTACATATATACGTGTGTGTGTAGATATACATACACACACACACAATCAATGTCTTTAAAAAAGGAACTTGGCAAATGTCAGTCCACAGTATTAATGATGATTTGGTGAGGCACACTTGGTAATTTGGAATTGAAACAGAAATAACGCTATGACTTGGTGTTTCTCGGGGTTGAGGACCCACGAACTGGCCATGGACAATCCTTGCAATACTTTGTGTCAGTTTCTTTATCTGCAAAAGTCTGATGAATCTATAATTCCACAGCCTTACTTCAAAATGGATGTTCTTTTAATCAGGTGGCTGTGGAATATGAAATGGAAAATTAATTAATGCCACCTAAATGTACACACACATTGTTTGAGGAATAAAGGAAAGGTGGGTGACCACTATTTTCGACTGCTAAAACATGTCTAAGAAAGTCACTTTAAAATAACCACTTTTTTTCATAATGATCATCCACTTTGCATGGTAGCAAACATGCTTCAAAAACATTGTCCAACAAACACTGTATCAGGTATCATGATTCATCTTATATTTTATATCAAAATGCCTGTGACATTAATTCTCAAGGTGATGATAATATTAGTTTGTTTAACTGCAACCACTATCATGAATACAATGAAGCTGATATTCTTCCTGTTGGGTATGACACTTGCTGCTTTTTTAGATTAGTTTAACATAGTGGCACTGAGTTTTTAAAGGTATAATAACATGGTTTTATTATAGGAAATGTCTCTTTACTTTCTACAATATATGCAATTTTGCTGCTACCAAAAACTCCTTTAAGGCATATGTTTATCACTGTTACGTTTTACTTTATCACAAAGAAGTTCTTGATCCCAATTTCCATGGTTTGGCTACATTGCAAGCTTCATTTACTGCTATCTATTTGTGCCTCTGTCAATGTGTGTCTATGCATGTGATTTTGTGTCTTCACCAGAAAAGGAATAAAAATATAGTAAACACTACTCAGAGATCAGTGGGGCACCTCTCACCTAATGCAGGAATTTTTAACCTTTTTCATCTCATGGCACACATAAACTAATCACTAAAATTCTGCGACACACCAAAAATATATTTTATTTTCTGTCGATTTGACCAAAAAAATATAGGTATAATTTTGATTCATTCACATCGGGCAGCTATTGTTGTGTTGGCTGTTGTCATTTTCTTTTATTCGACAGTCCAAGGGAAAAGAGGTCCATGCCCCTGACTAAATAGTCAGGTACCACATGTTGTAAAAATTCTGTGGCACAGCGGTTGAAAACCGCTAACCTAATGGATTAATTTAAAGTCAAGGTGATGGTCATGGCTATGAAGGTAGGTTCACATCTTCTTAGTACTGTTTTAGCCTTTCTCATGAGGTTTAAAGCCAAAACCCATAAGCATATTTCAAGCCACTTGGGGTTCTCTGCATCTTAATACAAAATAGTGTACAATGCAGGTGTGATTAGGACAGATGACAGGAGAAATGAACTGGTAAAATTCTGAAAGTCATGACCTATTTTAGATCCTAAGGTCCAGAACCATATTGCTATATGAAAAACAGCATAGGTCAATCCTTCTGGAATTATACAAAAGAGTGTGGTTTAGAAACTTGAACCAAAAATATTTAATTGTGCCATAGTTAATAAGACATTTGAGGGTTTATTTTCTTTTAAATGAAAAAATGAATCAATTATATTTTACACTTATATTCTAGTTCACTGGACTCAGTCTATTTCCTCAACTATAAAATGTCAATTAAAGTAACTGCTCTCTCATATGGGTGTCATAAAAACTAAGAGAAATAAAAAGTAAAAACACTATAGCATATAAAATTACAATAAAATCCTAGTTAGCATTTTTTCAATCAGTTAGCATTTAACCCAATAATTATCATAAATTATATACTTACCTAATGGCTATTGAATTTCATTCACTGATTAATATTTATCTTATATTAGTTTGAGTTCAAGTCATCTTTGATTTTGGCATAAAAACATTTGCAATATATTAAAATAAAGGAGGAAAATTAAAACTGTTGTCTGATTAAAGGATATTAATACTAAGATGAGAAAAGAGAAAAGTAACTCAATTTAAGTTATTATTTTTTCTATACAAAGTGATGACTTTTAGTAGTAACGTGAGTGTTCTTAGAAGACTGATAACAGAGCAAAGTATTTAACTAAAACTTTCTAAACATGTTCCCTTGAAATTTTTTAAAGTCTGGCATATTTCCAGACCCAATGTATCAGTATAAATAGTCCGCACGGCAAATTAGTCATACACAGAATTTAATTTAAAATAATCATCTTAAATGTTTTTCTAAGGCATTACACATTTTCATATTCAACATTTAGTGTAGCCTGCAGAGAAAGAACCAATCTATTTAATGAATAAGGCTCTTTTGTGCATAAAGCAAAATCAATTTTTCTGAAACTAATTAGCATTTAAAACAGGACGGATCCTTGAAAATCTCCTTCATATCATATTTGTCAGTGGCACAATTTGCTAACTTTTACGGGGAAAAAAATCCTAATATGTTCTGGAAGACTGCAAAGATCAAGACACTCCCTAAATTCTGGCAAAAGACTCAAATAACTTAAATCGGTTCCTAAACTGAGAACAATTATCAATGCACATTAGCGAGGAATTTATTCGTTTCTCTTCTAAAGTATAATAAAGACTCAAATAATCTTGATGCGAGGAATATTACATATGGGAAGAACGTCAAGTCGCATCTCAGCACATTACCCCACCAAGGACTCAGTCACTGCAAAACTGAAGCTGATGCTTTGGTGGCGACTGACTGGAAGCATATTCAAGCTGAATGTCATTTCAGACACCAAACAGTGGCATTAGTGACCTACATATTCTCTACAAAGGGAAAAAATCCCCCTGTGTTTGCGACTGTACTCATTTATACTAAGCCTAGGGGAGAAAAACAAAAGACCAGACCAAGAAGAAATGTGATTCTAGCTTCTGTTCATTAAATTTCTATGGGCTTTCTTTGCTGAGAGAAGAATAAGAAGTTGGCATGACAGAATGTCTTATCCAACCAAGATCTGGTTTTAACTTTATATATTTTGTAGTCTATCAAAAATACCACTACAAGACAAAATAGTTCCCAAAATGCTTTGATCAGAAACGGAAGCAGCAGTTTCTGTTTCTGAAATTGTTTCTGGGTGCCACAGGGCAAAATGCATCCAATCATATGAGCACTCATATTGATAACTTGCAGCGCCTGACACTTTAATCAAAGGTAGGGTCACAGTTAACCTCATACTCTGCATCTGTGAACAAAATCTTTCCCAAGAAATAAATAATGCAAGGAAGATGCCAGGAGGATTAGGAAAGACAAAAGTTCACCATTTGCTTGAGAAAACATCCAAAAGGGGATTTTTTTTTCACTCTCAGACTTAACTTTTTTAGCTTACAATGGCCTATCTCTAATAATGTTGAAGTTTTTATATTTACCGGCAACTAGAAAAACAAACTGCAGGCTTCTCAGGATGGCCAATCAGCACCTACAAAATGAAGAATACCCCAATGGAACTCTTGGTTCACCTTTTTGGGTCTGGAACCCATTTTCCTTTTTGGTGTCACTCACAGGAAAGAGTTCACCAATTGATATTAAAAAGCATTATGAAAAACAAAGGAAAACAAAAGCAACAGTTTCCTAGTCCAAGAAGTTGTGCAAGGCCTGGAATGAATGGCCAAAGGATCTGACCACTGCAGGACCCCTCAGAACCTCTGCTCTGTGAGGGCAGGGAGCACACTAAAGAGAAAAGCCTACCCCTCTCACCATACTGGCTGATTCATGGGCCCTTGCTCTAGTGTGGTGGATCTCAGTGCGGCTTGTTTCATAAAAGCCCTGGAAAGGCTGCCCTACTGTCCTCCCAGCAAAGTTTCCGGTAGGACTCAGTCCCTTGGAGTATTTACGACTTTCATATAATCATCTCTCTCCGGGTGAGCCTGAAGCACAACAGGGGGCTTGAGTTAGGATCACAGAACTGAAAAAAATAAAGATCAAAGGTTCCAAGCTGCAGGATACAATTCAAGTGCATCATTAAAAAAGAAAAAGAAGCAGAAGAAGAAAGGAAATCTATAATGCCTGGCAGCACTTTTATGAGTGTGGCCACCGGTATGGGGGAGCAACAGGTTCTGTGCTGAGACACCCCCAGGATTCAGTAAATATTGTCCCTCATTGCACACATGACAAAAACAACTGATGAGCATTTTTTGGTCCCTGGAATACTGAAAACAATGCTAAAACCCTTTCTCTCACCACATATTTTATGGTGACAATGTGCATTCATTCACATTACAGAGTATTTGTTAATGCATTTGCAATATCTTGAAAAATCAGGAAGGCAACTAAACTTAAAAAATATGTCACCGCAGAACTTGACGATGGTTAGGCAGGATAAAATGACTTCTTCCTGACCCAGCTGTGTCAGCATAAATAAGTCCAAACATAGGTCAGCTATTTTGTCTAATGAAATATAAGGCCATTTCCTAAATCACTTAGGTATTAAAGCATTCATTTTGTTCACAAGCATTTTCATAAAAACTTGATGTGAACTCTTTCATTTGATGCTTCTGTAAATCCTGTCCCACACGTGTTCAAAAAGAATATCACCACGTATGTCATTTTGTCCCTTTTTAGAAACTGTATTTATCACTAGTAGAGAAATCAGGAATCCTAAATTTACATTATTATTCATCTATGTCTAGTCAACCAAATGGATAAATTGATGGTATTAGCAGTGGCAATAATGTAGCAAAGTTATAGAATTAGAACAATAGTTTTGACCAGCTGTAGGGAAAAAAAAAAAACAGCAATCAATAATGGAGTTATTCTACTTCTGTGAGGCAGGCTGCAGGTTTCTAGCTAACGCATTAGAATGAAATCCAGTTTTATGGATTTTTCTTTTTAAGTTTAACTCTAGTTTTCATTAGGACCTTGAGTGAGACATTTAGTATATATTTGTGGATTTTAGTATCTGAAATAAAGATCATTACTTACTAGTATGTTGAATGAGCATTATAAACTGTGTTTTTTCGAGAGAGTTATAGTGGAAAATACTAAAATGCACATGGAAAAACACAGCCCTTCCCAAAGCTTCATTTATTGTATCCCTAAATATACCTGCATAACACTATATACAGGAACGAATTTTAACATAGCAAAACCCGACCTTTTCACAACAAGTAAAATCACACTGTGAGACGAAAACCCATATACAATTCTTATGGTAGATTCAATTTCCATTCCACTATTTTAGTCCTTTTTCCTATTTCCTTCCTCACTGCTATCTTCATCCAGCAAAACATACATTCCTATATTCACTTAATCCACCCAAACTGGTTCACATACTACTTTAGGCACCAGGTAACAAAGGGGAACAAGATACATTGTTACCCTTCAGGGAGCGCACAAAAGGCAAAATATCATTCCTTAGTACCCCTAAATCACAGGGTACCTTAATGTCACTTAATGGTCCTATGCACACTTAATGCTGAGTGACTATGACCATAGAGATTTTACACCACGGACAAGCCAACAGACGAGCTTCTTGGGTTTCACTGGGCACACTTGAGGTCTTGTCCACATGCCTACTGATTTCTTAAAGGCTAGGAAGGACCTGGGCAATTATAAATAGGAAACGATTATTAATTGACTTAGCTTTACATTTATCCATTTATGCTTTACTGCACTACCTGCCCAATTGCTCCAATTAGATCCTTAAAGAAGTGCATGAATGTAAATGGACATTATAGATGTCAAATTTGGTGTGTTTCATTCTTCAACCCTTCACCTTCTCTTTAAAACTTAATGAAAAAAAAAATTAACTGCAGTACTCTGACCACAAAGCACTTTGATCTACAGTGATTTACTTAGCAACAATTCAGCTTCATTTGTATGACACTAAAAGCAACCATCCCATAAGGCTTTCTTAATCAACTGGCCCAGCAGCTTTCAATAAAGAGATTAACTATGGAATTTTAAAAGGGCATGCTGGTCAGTCCATTCTTATAAATTCCACATGAACCAGTCTTGCAAACTATGTTGAACTTTACTTTACCTCACTGAAGAATTCTCTAACATCCTCAGATCTCCGGGAACATACCAGATAAACCTATTGTAAGTGTTTCATTCTTTTAGACATCTTATACCGGTACATCACTTTAAAACCGTGCATGGTGTGGTAACATTCAAAAGGTAGGCTCATGATAAACATTAGCTAAAAGAGTTTAATGTCTAAATTACCAAAGAAAATTCATCGTAACCTAACTTTACCAACAAAATGGCTCTATTGAATATATTATGGATTCAGCATTTTCTTAAAGCTCCAGTGAATTATTTTGCTCCCTTTCTTGTAAAAGTTATGCAAATATATTATAAAACCTATATATAGTATTAATTTTGGGGGGTGGTATGTATGTAGTTTTGAAAATTAGAATTTTTATACACTCACATTTTTAATGTGTTTGGCATGAGATGCTCTTTAATGATTTGACATGTGGAGCAGGCTCAGTTACTCTGATCTTATAAAACAGTGGCCATATACCAGGACAACAGGGCAAACTAACAATGCAAGCAATAACAACATCAATAATAACTATGAATAACCATGGTAACAAGTGCACACTATGTGCTGTGTACTTGCTAACTTGTTCACACACGTCACCTCACCAACGTTCTCTCAGCAGTTCTATGAAATGGTTTCGCTTTCAATTTCCAGGTGAGGACACAGGCCCCAATGGGACTGCGTAGCGGGACCAAGGTCATACAACTAGCAAAAGGGTTAGGGCCCATGGCTGAGGGTCCAGGTCTGACTCCAGACTCAATGCTTTGAAAACCAATGGTCCCCAAACGTTTGGATGATACATCCCTATCAGTGAAATCATGCGAGCGTGCGACACCGATGCATGCATTCTTATCAACTACGTTTGTGCCCTACTATGCAACCATTTCATGTATATTTAAAAATAGGAATAAAAAGGTATGATATCAAAATAAATAGAATGGGATTGCCTATGCACTGCCCAATGGGGGTGTGCCCTGGTCACTCCACTTTAAAGATACTGCTTCTCGTATAAAACAAGTAAAGGTCTTTACAACTTTTCCCAAATGCCTAGAAAATAGGCTTAGGAAATAAACCAGTGAATCATTAGCACTTAGAATGTAAAGGTGACAATTCAGTAATAATTCTGAGTGACGCTGTGGGCTCCTTGGCTCACTCAGTCCGAAGTCGGCGGTGGCAGCCAAAGAGCAATGAGGTGAGAACGCCACACAAAAAGGCTTAGCGACGGTCAGGCTTTTACGGTCCTGGCAATTACTGGATGAAATGGTCCCATTCAAGAGGGGGAACACGCAATGGGAGCAGAGCCAACAATGGATGGGGCAGGCTCTAAAATGAATAAGCCACACTATGGATCAGGCAAGCAAGGTTATGGAGGGGGTAATGGAGCTCAAAAAAAGATGTAACCTGCTTTATCGACGAAATCAGAGGCCTGGAAAATAGGGACTGCCAGGCTAATTTTGGGTGAACTGGCTTTTCCCAAAGGACATAAGGAAGCAAGCACCCGGCAGGCTTGGGAGGCTTCAAAGGGGAGCGATCTAACCCAAGAGAACGCACGCCCTGTCCATGAGGCTCTGTACCGGTAGCCCTGCTGAAGGCGCACCCGGCCCCTCCCCGGCCCGGCCCAGCCCACTCTGCAGGGCATTGCCCTCTTTGTATTTATTTTCCACTGAGAAAACAAAGCAGCTGGGTCACTTTGGTCACAGAAGATCGACAGAGATGAAAAGTTTGCACAGCCCTGATGGCAGCATGGCCCCTTTTGGGGCGGAGAGTGGGAAGTGGAGAAGCAGGCCTCCGGTTTGGTTATTTCAAAACTTTGCCCTGAGATGATTTTTCTTTCTGTTACTTATCACCAGACCACAGTTACGGAAAATTTAGTAAAAGCCATCAAATCCTAGCTGGCAACATCGTCTGTGCACGGCACTGCTGGCACCAGGACGAATTTGAAAAGCACATAGGGAAGAGGCCACCAAATCCTGAAGATGTATCGTTAAGACAACAGGTAAAATATCAAAAGAGAGGAACAAATTACTGGAAGAACAAAGGATAGAGTGTCAGGTAGGCCTTTGAAATGTGTGTCATTTGTGACAGGCAGTGATTAAGGGTGTAAAAGGGTATTTCTAAACAGAAAGAACCCAAGGAGCAAAGGTGAAAAGGGTGGAAACAAAGGGTATTTTGAGGAAATATCAAGCCATCTAGTTGAACTTGGCATGGAGAGATCTTGGACATTAAGAGATGATAATTCTATGGGAAGTTGTAGCAAGTCATTATGAAGGTTTTCTACACTGGGCTAAGTAGCTTAAAGACAATGGGGATAGCATCTTTGAGTTATGAAATCAACATGATGCAAAAAAATAAAAAAGGAAAAAGGCAAGAAAGAGTACACTGGCTGGTGCAATCATCTGAGTTCCTTAGTAACAGGCAGGTATGATCGTACTAGAATAATTACCACTTACATCGGTACAAATTAACACTGTTACTGGTGAGTATCTGGGGCACCCTACACCAATTATGCAGCACTGGGTGTCTGCAACAAGAAATTTCAGAGCGCACAGGCTCACTGGTCTCTGGCCAGGAGCCAAACAGATGGAAGCCCATGGAAGCAGAGCGAGGGTGCACGGGAATCAACCAACCCAAAGGAATGTGTTCAACTCGATCCCCACGCTGCATCTCCTTGAGTTTGCCAGCCAAGTTATTCCAGGTTAGATAAATGAACTGTCTTATCTTTGTAACACCGCACACTGTTTTGGAAAGCTAAGCAAATCTACATGTGTCGGTGAAATACTGGCCAGTAGTAGGGAAGAGCTGTCATTATTTCTGAGGAATAACAAGTTTCAAATATATTTATATTTTAATGGATGAAGTAAAGGTAAGAGAGATCTGTGAGAGAAAATAATCAGTGTCTCATGGCCCGAACGGTGTCTACATTATTCCTCGGCACTTATGTAAGAGAAGGCTACTAAGATTGAGGATAGAAAAGGGGGAAGGCATTTTTAAGACTTTCCTCACATATCTCAAAACTGCACAGTTGTGCCTCAAAGTGGGTATATCATCGTAGGAACCAAATGTCCATTTATATAAAAACATTTATGATTCCAGGAATGGAATTCAGATGTTTTTCCTCAAGTTCTTGCCATTATATGGTAAATGCCAACCTTGTTTTCTTCCTTCCTTCTACGCCACCCCTCATCCTATGCCTATCTCAAGTCCCACCACTTCTCTGCCACCATCTTTCTCTCCTAAAGTTACTTTCAATACCGCCAGTGGGTCTCCCAGTTTACCCGTGTGTCCCGAGAATCCACTGTGCACCCTGCATGAGGAATCCACTCTAAGTTCTCTCAAACCCCTTGCCGCTGCCCGTAACAACTTTGCAATGAGGCCTGTATGTCTCCCACCTCATCCCAAATGTCCAAACTGCCATTCTTCTGCTACAACTCACCAAACTTCCTATTCCTGTGTACACCAAGCTCTCTCGCACCCCAGGACCTCAGCGTTCCTCCCGTCTGCTGAGATCAGGCACGATTTACGCATCACCTCCTCACTGTTGTTCTTGAGCACATTTCTCTGTGAGTTACGTCATTATTAAAAAAATCACCTGATATGCTTTCCTGTTTTAATTTAATTTTATAAGTTGTCTGTCTTCCTCAAGTAGTATTAAAAAATCCATAAAAGTGGGGATGTTGTCCATATTGTTTTTGAAGTGCCTTTAAAAATGTTCAACACCTACAGGACATTTATATAAACATTTGCTTTTGACTGAATTATGATTAACTAAACCATATATCACATTTACCAGTAAACGTTTTCACAGAATTGCCTCTTCAAATTCCCAACAGATATTTTAATCCATTTATTCTTTTGGATTAATACATCTCTTAAAAGTTCTCTTTTTCAACTCCTAACTTCCTAAATTGAGAAACAGAGAGTTTTATTAACATAAGCCTATATTTGACTAAAATATTTTTTCTTTGAGCATGCATGACCCCCTGATAGTCACTTTAAGCCCAGGAAAAAAAATCAGAAGCAGCTGAAATAAACGAGACAAACAAACATGAACCTGCAAGCCTTTTTACTGAGCAGTGTGCAAAATGGCCCACCCCCTCAAGCTCTAAAACTTATTCCACCTTTGACTGCCAGTTCAGTTGGCAGTTTCCAACCCTGATGGGTGCTGGGGCTCATTCATTCAGCAATCATGTATTAAGTCACTGCTTTGCAGCAAGCACTGTGCGCTGAGTTGGAATGGGAGAAACGCGGTCAGTGCCTGCCTTCATGGGGCTTTGGGTGTATTCAGGAGAAAGACGGTAAATCAGTACAGCAAGAGCTCTATGTCAGCCAGAGGATAAAACAAGCACACGCATAAACATACATCAAGCATTTGGTAAACCACGAGGTGCTATGTGTAGGGGGGCGGCTGTGGAGGGTCTTTTTAAAATATGGCATGTATTTCCATAGGCAGAAGACACAATGAAGGAGAACTGTAATCATGAGAGATTTTCAAACTTTGGACCATGGGACATGGTGGCGTGACCCAACATGCATGCGAGTCATCAGTAGGGCTACGAAGGTAGCTCCAGGTACTGTCTTAAAGATCAGAACTAGGAACGAGTGAACACAATGAGTTACTCCACTAGGCATAAAGAATTTTTACATGATTCCCCAAGTGGAATGGGCTGTTTCCAAAAGACAGTGAAGGAACTGTTCATCACTGGGAAAGATCAAGGCTAATGCAGACTATTGTGTATTTCTGATCTTTGGGGAAGTAAACTCTGGAGTCTCCTGGGAAGTTTACATTATGGGTCACCTGGTTCATCCAATCTCTCTCTCCATCCTCCCAACACCACCTCCACACCAATTTGGGAACCACTGAGGAGCAGGGTTTCCCTCTACCACTGACATCGAACATTCCTATAGTTAATCTCATGATTTAAAAAAATATTGGTATAGTAAAATATTGAATGATATCTAATCCCTAATGGGGAATGTAAAATGCATGAAATTCTAACATGCTTATGAAATTCAGAGATAATCATTCATGGGTAGCCACTAATGGCGGTGATTAAGGAAGATGACTTTAGTTCAAACAAGCAAATGATTAAGCTTACGAAATGTTAAAGGGCTCTAATTAATAAAGGAGCAAATTTTTCTTCCCAGCCCACTTTCTAGAACATAAATATGTGACTCATCTCTCCAGGATATAGACGGATGACCTTCATGTTCTAAAATTCAGCTGGGACAGAAATTGCTGCCCGGAAACCAAAGTGCAGTTTGAAAGTTCTGCTGGAAACGTGTCAGAAGTCCAGGTAAGAAGTCTTAGTGAGGGCACCAATCAGGAAAGGAAGCTGAGCCCTCACTGGTGGGACTCAGTTGGTTGGGCATCACACCCACAATGAGAAAGTTCACCCACATGATGGGTTCGGTCCCCGGTCAGGGTGCATATGAGAGGTCCCTGGTCAATGTTTCTCTCTTTCTCTCTCCCTCCCTTCCCCTCTCTCTAAAAATAAATAAATACAATCTTTAAAAAAAGAAAGGAAAAGAAAAAGTCTTTATAGAGGGAAAATCCAAACTTCCTGATATTCTGGTCTGCTGTTCTGTCATGTCAGTTTTACACATATCTTATCGAGGAAATTATCACCGTTGTATATTTATCTTTTAAATCTACCTTTTCATTCTTCCTCTATATGCATTCAGTCATCAACTACTGGTGAATTATAATGTCCATATTGAACTCACCGGGGACAACAACTTCAGCCCGAATCACTCTCAGTATTTGTTGATTTATATATAGAGAATAAAAAAGGAAAAGAAAACATGAATCCCAATCCTTAAAATCAGTAGCTTCCTCATAATATTATAAAATATTAAAGTTAGTAAAAACAAACAAAAAGAATCGTTAGTGAGCCCTTTCTGCCGAGCTGCCCTCCAGTTATTAGCGGTAGCAAATGAAACTCAATTCTGCTGTGAATTTAGCACCATCTGAGATTGCAGACTACAGTAGCGCTCTCGGAGATGAAAGGCCTGTGATAAAGAGAAGGATAATGGAACCCAGAAACGTCCACTCTTCCAGCTCCAACTGTTCCCCATTTTCAGTCATGGAAAACGTGACCAGAAGGGCAATCTAAACTCTGTGATCCTAATCTACACTTATAAAAGAAATATGTTCTCTTTGTTAAAACTGAAAAAAAAAATCATCAGACAGACAAGTATGGAGTGTGGGTGCTCCCTTTCAATGCCAAGGCTGTATTTGGTGTCATTTCAATCAATCTGAAGCCTTCATTTTGTTTAAGTGCACCAGCTTCGAAACCAGAATATCTGGGTTCCAGCAGAGGTCCCACCATATCCCGTCTGCCTGGCCACACAAAAATTATATTCTATGACAGTGTAGAGACATAAATATTAGTTTTGGGTGCACAATATAGTGATTCAACATTTATATTCCTTACAATGTGATCACCACAATAAGTCTAGTGATCATTCGTTACCGTTAAAAGTTATGACGACAATATTGACTGTTTTCTCTGTGCTGTACGTTACATCACCAGGACATTTTCTTTTCTAACTGGAGGCTTGTACCTCTTCTTCCCCTTCACCTTTATCACCTATGTCCCGCACCCGTCCCCCCAACCCCGGCAACCATCAGTTTGTTCTCTGTTTCTCTGAGTCTGTTTCCATTTTACTTGTTCATTTGTTTTGATGTTTTTGAGAGTCTTCATGTAAGTGAAATCATACGGTATTTCTCTTTCTCTGTCTGACTTATTTTATTTATCATGCTACCCTTTAGGTCCATCCATGTTGTCATAAATGTCAAGATCTCATTCTTTCCTATGGCTGAGGAATTTTCCATTCTATATGCACCACATCTTCATCCACTCATCTAAGGATGGACACTTAGGTTGCTTGCATATCTGGGCTACTGTAAATAATGCTACAATGAACATAGGGGTGCACGTATCTTTTCAAACTAGTTTTTTCTTTTTTTAGATAAATACCCAGGAGTTTGTGAATCATATGGTAGTTCTATGCTTTATTTTTTGAGGAACCTCCATCGAACAAATTACTTAATCTCCCATATCTTAGTTTTTCTCATCTGTGAAATGAGGAAAAGTGCCACCTAATGAACAGGTCTGTTGTGAAAATTTTAAAAATACTTATGTGCAAAGCACTCAGAACGGTGCCTGGTACAGAATAAGCACAAAGTGTGCACTAATTAGTAATTATAGTAGTGGTACTAGCATACTTGTATTAAACAGCTGTATAAACTTGAACTCTGAGCCACATATGGGGCATCTCTTAAGAAAACCTTCATAGAGTTATCATTCCTAGCTTGTACCTGAGCCTCTATGACAAATTCATGTTTGACATGCACTGAAAACCAAACTAAGCAAACTCAATGATTTCACAGCAGGTATGTGTACCTATTTTACTTCTGGGAGCAAATGAACAGTAAAGAGCCAGCACACTCCACCGTTTCTAATTGAAGAATTGTGCCATGAAAGGCCACTGCAACAGGGCAGTGACTATACGTTGTGGCTCACAGGATGGCTCCAGAGACCACACTGTGTGTTAGACAAATAACAACCTATGCGTGTTTTGGCATCATTAAATTAAAGGGGAACATGTTAAATACAGCAGAAAATCTTTGCATCGAAAGAGCTTTGACAGCGTTTGTCAGCTTGAACACTTTATGGCACCAGCGCAGCTTGTTAACGGGCCATGAAAGACAGCACTATTAAGTTGAGGGTAGTGCTGAAATGGTTTCGTACAGCCCATACTAATTTCCCCTACCACCCAGTGAGACTGCCCATCGAGAAAGGCCATCACCCACAGGAGGTCTCTGCCACTCATCAGTATTGATTGTTAACGAGGAAGACATTTTATTGCCACCTGGTGTTACAGTCTACCTAGTAACCCACGCAGCTGTTTTGATTAATACATAGACTTAACATAAAAAAGGACTTGTACAGCACTTTTACCTAACAGAGCTCCCTTTATAAATTCCGTAAAACAGAGCTTCCTACAAATACAGAAAGGATTACAGTGAATCCCATTGTTTAGAATCCGACAGCCGACCTTGAAGGTGGGAATGCATTAAAGCAGTCTACCTTTCTAGAGAGTTAATGGACCATCATTTCCATCAACAACCACTCCTCTGAACTGCAGCTCCATTAATTTTTGGTATTAAGTAAAACTGGGAACTACTGGAAGACACCCAGGTCTGCAGGAGCAAATATTGCTCTGGTCAAGCCCAGGGGTCCCACAAGGAGAGGACATGGAGAAACAGCTGCACTTGGAGGGAAAGTGACATCGGTGTAAAGACGTGACCTGTCAGACACATCCCACGCAACGTGATCTCCCAGTGCACAGATTTTATAAAACAGCATGACTCTATCATTTCCTGGTAAAATCCCACACAGTACCAAGCACAAGAGCAAGTTTGACTTTACAAGCTGATCCATTGTCTCTGTGGAACTGAGTCACTTTTTCTCATAAGGAGGGAAAGGGACTTCAACAAAATTAGATTTGGGTAGCTAACTGTAAAATATTAATTTGTAGGGAAACATTTAAATCTTTTCCATCATCAATTAACACTGAGTAAGGCACCGTATTATGTGTTCCGTGCCTGTTCTTAGGAGAGGAACAATTTATCTGTCTTTTCATAATAGAATTGCAAAGCAGCCTAGAAGGTATTTCTGGTGATAAGTAATCAGAACAAGTACAAGGTAGTAAAAAGTACAAGAAAGAAACAAACGCATAATAGGGAATGCCGGGTTTATCTGGGGTAGAGGTCATAAGCTCGAACACGGACTGGGTGTAACCCTGGACAAAGAAGGGGACTTCCCAAGGAACGCAACCCGCGTAACCCAACTACGTTTTCGCATTAGATGAACTGAGTTAACGGTTATAGAAAAAGGTCAGAGGGCCAATCTGGCCCACGATCCCACAGTCGCTACCACCACCACCCACGCCAGGTAGAGGCGGGAACAGCAGCTCTGAGTGCAGCAAACCTGCCTTTGAGGCTCACCTTCACGACAGGCCCATTACACAACTTGTGTAAATTACTTAATTCTTCCAAGTCTCATTTTCCTCTTCTTCAAAATAAAGATAATATATGTTCAACCTTGATAATGCTGTTGAGCGACCCAAAGAAATTCTGTCAATGAAAGATACTGGTAAACTTGAAGAGACCTCAGGAACGTGAGGGGAATTAGGATCATAATCACCCAGAGAATTACATATAAGAAGCATCCTCTAAGTATAAAATATTGTATTAGTTATTTATTATATTGAATAGTATGAGGGGGCATTTGTACTGCATATGACACACATTTTAGAAAGGATAATTGCATATACAACTGATTATTACTGTCTGGAAAGACACCTGCCTTCTAAATAACTAGCCATGCCACTGGCATGGATAATGGAGATGATAATAGGCTTGATGAGTGATTATCAAGATTGATCAATGACTGGAAGAAACATCTGTCCTGTGTAGGGGAGAGAGAAGTCTGTATTAACTAATCGTCCATTTATTTTTCATCACTATATTTACTTTGCATTGGGGTTCCAATAATATTAAAGTAATATATGCCATTTTTTAATCCTCACCTGAGGATATGTTTACTGATGTCAGAGAGAGAGGAATGGAGAGAGAGAGACAGAGACAGAGAGAGAGAAACATGAAGATGTGAGAAAAACATTGATCAGCTCTCCCCTGTGGGTATCCTAATCAGGAATTGACCCTACCACCTTTTGCTGCATGGGATGTTGCTCCAATCAACTGAGCCACCCAGCCAGGGATAAAATACACCATTTTTAAGGTGAATATTTAAAACCATTATAAGAAGTATAACAGACTTTAAGAGTTAAGATTAATTTTTGTGCAAGTCTTTTTTGAAGAAATTTATAAAAATTTGTTGAAAGACACTTTAAAAACTTAAATCAATGGTGAGTACACATGTTGCTAGATAATAAGGTTCAATATCAGAAAGATGTCAGTTCTCCCCAGACTGCTATATATATTTAATATAATTCCAACCCAGTCTCAACAGGGGCTTTCTTAGGCTTTGATCAGCTCATTCTATAAAGTATATCGAAGAGAAAAGGCCATGAAACCAGGAAACTCCAGAAGAACAAGGTGAGCAGAACACTAAGATTTTTATATAGAACTATAGTAATTTAATAATGTGCTTTTGCTACACATGCATACAAACAGACTAAGAGAACAGAATAGTCCAGAAATAAACATACACATATAAGAAAACTTTATTTTTGATGGAACAGGAATTGCAAGTGGGTGAAGAATAGATGGATGAACAAATAAATGGTGATGGGAATCAACTCCCTCTATAGAAACAAATTAAAATGGATCTGACTGTCATAACACAAAAATTCACAATAGAATATCTTTAAAATAGTATGATAATAAAAATTTTTCTTTTTTAAAGATTTTATTTGTTTATTCCTTGAGGGGAAGGGAGGGAGAAAAAGAGGGAGAGAAACATCAATGTGTGGCCATCTCTCGCTCGCTCCCCACTGGAGACCTGGCCTGCGTGCAGCCCAGGTATGTGCCCTGACTGGGAATCGAACCAGTGACACTTTGGTTCTCAGGCTGGTGCTCAATCCACTGAACCACACCAGCCAGGGAATGATAATAAAAATTTTCTTAATCAAGACACAAAACAATTATAAAAGGAATAGGCTTACAAATACAATTACAATTAAGGATATCCTGCTTGTCGAAAACAAAAATAAAGTCACAAACTGTGATATCTGCAGCCCACAACACCAATGAAACACTCAGTCCCAGAATACATTAAAAGTGCTATGAGTTGATTAAAAAACAATGGTAATAGCCACAAAGAAAGATGTTTAAATACAGGCACACGAATTTTGCAGGAGAGTAAATACAAATAATTTTCTATCACTTCGCACTTAATATTTAGCAAAAATTAAAACTAGAGGATCTGCCATTAGGTGGTGTGAACAGAGGGCAACCACTTGGAGAATAATTCAGTATTTTCTAATAAAGTGAAACTAGTGCAATTTTAATCCACATAAAAACCAAAAAAAATAATTCCTGCATGTGCTAACCAGGATATATGCCCACTGGAGCACCGTTTATAATATTAAAAAATGTGAGGATCTTAACCTTAATGCCAAGCAACAGTATAATAAAAAATAAATGGAGTTGCAACCATTCAATGAAAAACTTGAGAGCAGAGAAAATGGACAAACTCCAGGCATCCTCATGGGTGAATCAACAAATATACCATTGAGTAGAGTCTTAAAATAAATCATTAAATATCCTTATACTTGATATAAAGTTCAAAAACAGGCGGAAGGAGCACAATCTTGCTTTTGATTACATACATAGGTATTAAAGTTATAAATAAAAACATAAGGATGATTTACACAAAATTCATTATAGAGTTTGTCTCCATGAGGCGGTGAAGAGAGAGATGCTTAGGGAGGGGCACAGAGAGGGTGTGAGCTTGTAACTGCTCTTTCTTAATCAGCAGGTGGTGAGCACAGTGTTTTCCTTCCTATTACTGCGAAAACCATACATGCACGTTAAATTATGTATGCACAGGATAAATTTTATAATAAACGCCTTTGAAAGACGAAATGGTTATCAGAATATGTAACGTCGTGGTTGATGAAGAATGAACTAAAACAGCTAGTTGACTGAGTACGAGCATATTTTGAAGCAGCAGGATCAAGTGAAGGATAAATAATATGAGTTACAACTGCATTCCTTCATGAAATTTAAATAATGAATGATGAAGAGAAAAATGAGGAAAGAACAATGCTTTTAGGGAAAAACATTCTCCATAAAAAAAGTGTTCATTATTCATATATTCTCCCGATATTTATATGCTCATATTAGAAGAGAAAAACAAATACATTTGCTCCAAATGGTGATAAAAATCAACTGATATTTCTCATGCAAATTAGAGACGTAGCAAACCTTTCTCATTTTGATGATGAATCATCCTCTACCAAGCTTCTTAAGAAAGAGAGCTAAAGGGCATCATTTTTTTAAAAATACACATTTAAAAATGTATCATATAAAGAGGGAAACTTCAATTTGTGAGATGCCAGTGAGAAAGGATAATTTTCACTTACGCAAAAAAGATAAGTAAAATTCCTTCCAAAAGACAGGATTGATGGATATATAATTAAACTTAGGCTAATTAGAACCTGACAAAAATGTAATTTGAAAGTATTTTTAGAAAAAAAGAGAGAGGAAGGAAGGAAGGAATTTCAAAGTATACTACTCATTAACAGCCATAACTTACTATTTCAGAATAGTAAGACTGAAACAAACCCTAATAATCCAACCTCCAAACAGTGGTTCCCAAGATCTACCAGAAATACAGTCTGAGTCTTATCAAATAGTTATTGATGCTGCATTCATTTGTCTGTTAAACAGAGCAATTTCCCCTATATAGCTTATTATGAGGACTATAATAATTAGGCTAATTTCGAAAGCCTACAACCTAAAAAAAAAAATGGTAGAAGTATAAGAAATGATTTGGGGATGCAAATTTTTGTTCGAAGGTCAATTGTTTTGTTTGGATTTATGTATGATTATATATACAAGATTACTTCTATATGTTGACAGAAAGAAGCCAGTAGAAAAAGAAAAATGACAGAATGGCCAGAGAATCTTTGGTCAGTAAAGCCAGTCTTGGAATGAGAAGTTAGCAGGCAATAACGGGATCAAGATCAAGGGTGAGAGAAAAGAGCTGTAGAACCCGAGTGAGAAAACGATGATCAGTGACTATGAAGAAAATCCAACCATTTTAACATAATTACCAGTATTGCAATCCATTTGTGATTAATAATAGCTGCCAATATGACTAGCAACACTGGCTTTCACTGTACATACGAGTATTAAAATGTTGCCTACTCACTATAAATTATCTGGTTTGTAGTTTGGATCCGAACCAGAAGAGAAATTAAGGAAACTTTCTCTGTGGGTAGTTCGCTTCACCACAAAACCCAGGGGATCTGGATCTGAATTTCCCTGGGGCCCCCGCAGTAAAGGCAGGAAACAAACCCATCAGCACGTATTTTTAGGCAGCATATCTCAGGGTACAGAATTCAATCTAAGTCACCAAGACAGTATATTTTATAGGTAGCTTTACTTAATATAACTTTTGTCAAGATCTCCTCTAATGTCATAAAGCACACAGCAATCCACCCTGGTCTTGTACCTACCATGTATGACTGTAAAATGCAGAGTCTACTTGCCTGGCATTTCAGTGCTATCCACAGAAGGCACAGACATACCGGTGAATGTCGGCGGGAAATTCCTGACTTCCCCAGTGTTCCACAGTCTTCTACGATTCTAATTCAGCACTTGATAGCAACAGGGTAAAGAAACATATCTTGTTTTTGCCATCATATTTTATAGACGCTGTCAAATGGTTGAGTTAATTTCCAAATTTTATATTCATTTCCATCTCAACATTTTTTGAGCAAAAGGATAGAAACTAAAGAATCTCTTTCTGTTGACTCCAACTAATTACTGTTTGTTTTGCGTATAGGGACTACAACACATACATATGCACACATTTTAACCTCATTGGAAGAACAAGCTAGAGCTTTCTTTTCTGGTGTCTAAAAATGTAGAAAATGAGTCACTATAAGCTTTTTGCATATATGCAAATTTGCTTTGCATCTTTATATGTTTAGTTAAATTATTTTTAATAAGAACTCATGCAAAGACTGAAGATTTGTCCTAGAAGTACAGGAAGGTAGAATTTAGTGGAATTGTAAATGTGTATGTGCAAAAAGGATATTTTATGGTCAAAATGGTCATTTTTCAAAGGAAGTTTCTGATATTTGTGCATTTCTTTAAAGTTCTGTATTATTTCCCCTGAGTCATGGATCAATCCAGTTCTACAGAACTTTTGTCAGGGTGCTGATATATTTTGGCACCCATTTCAAATCTAAAAATGTAGAAACTTCCAAATATCAATTTGACATTTAGCTATTTGCATTACATGCTATTAACTGAGATATTCCTTATGTTTTGAGTTGACCAAAAAGTTTGTTTTTTGCATAACATGGTTCTAATAGTGCTTAATTGTCTTTAACTTCATGCAAAACAATTTTGTTAGAGTGTATTGTGACAGCTGTCATATTGGCATTCATTTAAAAAAAGAAAAACATCCAAATGGTGTATTTTTGTGCAATAATTTTAATATTCAAGATGGAAGAAAATACACATGTTCGGCATATTATGCTGTATTGTTACAAGAAAGGTAAAAATGAAACTGAAACTCAAAAAAAGATTTGTGCAGTGTATGGAGAAGGTGCTGTGACTGAGCCAACATGCAAAAGTGGTTTGTGAAGTTTCGTGCTGGAAATTTCTCGCTGGACGATGCTCCACAGTCGGGTAGACCAGTTGAAGTTGATAGAGATCAAAGCGAGATAGTAACGGAGAACAATCAACATTATACCACGTGGGAGATAGCCAACATACTCAAACTACCCAAATCAATAAAGTTATTGGTAAAAATAAAAAGTGTGTCTGTTATTTTATGGAAAAAACAACATGGACTTTTTGGCCAACCCAGTATTTTTCAGTCTGAGGTAATATCAGTGTGAGTACTGCCTACATAAAAATATGTCCTCATGGCACAACATTCTTAATATTATAAATACATCTTATCTGTGCTGTATCCCATACCAAGTGGACCACAGCTCTGAGATGGTTACCAAACTGGCAAGAGACTGAGCTAGGACTTTAACCCAGTGTCTCTGACACTGAGCACCTTTCATGGTCCAACAGTTGTCTCTCTGAGGAGGCTCTCGTTTATCAGTGAGGCTGAAACATCTCCATCTTCCTCTATGCATGTGATTATTTTTCCTGTTAAATGAGAGTAAAGTCAGTGGACAAGTGTCAAAGGAAATAAAAGTACGGAGAGGAAAGTCCTACTCCTAGAGCACCTTCAGTGTCACACCAGGCCACGTCATCTCCGTAGACACAGTAAAGGACGGAGCCCTAGTCAGAGTAACCATCCCGTTAGGAGGAGAGTGATATTTGCTTCCTTTCCCCAAATAATTTATACGGACAATGCTCAGAGCAAAGAACATGTTCAGTAGTCACTACAAAAGCAACTCACGCTTATGAAAAAACAGATTTAAACCAAATGCCTAGTTACTACATAAATGATGACTGGATTTCAACACATGAAAAACTATCTCCCTCCAATTCTCTGCATCTTAGAAAAGCCTTTGTTGTCGCGGCTGTTGTAGTACTCTCATCCTCGTTCTCATCTAAGATGCGGAGAACAAAAACGTAAGGCTTTCCTCTAAACTGTCTGGGCTGTTAGGGAACAACAAAGTGAAAAAACCAATATCATCTTCTGTTTTTTCCGTGCAGGCTCAGAACATGACATGCAATTATATATATTTATTCCACAAATGACATTTGCTATCTTCTTCTCCGGAGGCAACAAACACCACACAGTATTTCCCTCACAGAAACACATTCCTTAAAAATGTTAGCCAGACATTTTGTTTTCTCTTTTTTTACAGCCTTTCAGATTTTATGGATTAGAGTTGAAAAGTCAACACTTAAAAATAAAGTGTGGTTTGGAAATGGTTATCTGTAAATAGGAGTCCGTTATTCTCCTTTGACAACCACAAGTAAAGTCAACAAAATATGTTCTGTCCATGTTTGACGTAAAGAAATATTTTCCAGATGACCTGGAGATTACAGACTCTGCAAAAGCAATTTCATTGTAAATAAATGTATACATTCACATATGCAGGCATTATCCCCCCAAACTGTAAATGGTTCTCCTCCAAAGAGTTTGTTTATAAGTTTCTCCTAAAGCTTTAAACGTGTGCATGTGCGCGCACGCCCAGAAAGACACAGACAGAGAGAAATAACGTGGACATTCTCCCAAAGCAAGGGGTTGCCGATCCTATTTCCAACCAGTAGCTTTTCAACTACACCTCCTGCTGCTCCAAGTATGGTCCATGGACCAGCAGTGCTAGCAACACCCAGGAGCTTGTTAAAGTGAAGAATCTCAGGCTCCACCGAAGACTTACTCAAAATTTGCATTTAAACCAGATTACAGGTGCTCCCAAAGCACGTGAAGGTCTAAGAAGCACTGACCTAGACCTATCAGCCCAAGTCCTAACTACTCCCAAAGCACTTCAGCTCAGCTTGTCCAAAACTGAATGTCATCTCCAGTTGCTGGGAAGCCACTCAAGGACACACACAAGCCTCTCTCCACTATTCCCTATAGTGCTGAGACTCTCAGCTTCTGTCTAGTCATCTAAGTAGAAATGTGGAGGCTGTGTTAGACTTCTCCATGTGTGCCATAAGGTCGAGAACCGTGTGTTGCTGTCCACGGTGTCCTGGCACCTGGTGGCTACCTGGAACTTAATGAACATCTACTGAATGAATAAAACTAATAACCATGTAGACAAGTCCCTACACCTCTCCTCTGTACCACTGCCGAAGTCTTAATTAGTTGCTTAGCCTCGGATCTCTTCCCCTATCAGTACTGGAGTTGTGTTTTCATGACATGAGTTGTGTTTCATTCAAATAAGATGAATGTATCCTATATGGCCACCAGACTGATCGTTCTACGACACTAATCAGATGCTCCTCTTGCACTCACACCCTCCATCATGCTTTAAAACTCTGCGAGGTCTCCCATAGCCTAAGAGATAAAGGCCCTTTCCTTAGCCCAGCTACTGCCTACCCTCCCAGCATTATTACTCACCATTGCACTCATCTACAACTAACCACATCCCCTGTGTTCCACCCTTACTCGCGCATCAGCCACTCTAGTCCCATTGGGTTCTCAACCCCTCAACTCAAGTTGGCCTAAACTGAATCCTTATGACCTGTAAGTATAAGTGTTGGGTTTCTACTTCTGAAAACCTACCTATATTCGGCCTTAGAAATATAAAAATGAATCATAAAAAGTTGAAGTACATTTCTATGAAGAGTCATTAAGTATGAAAATCAAACAGCCAATATAAAAATTGCCTCAATTTTACTGGGGGTATGTTTCTGCCTGGACTAACTGGTTAAAAATTCTTAATATACAAATAAATTAGGTCTGAAGACACCTTCTTGCTATCTAGTGTGTTGCTGAGGCTTGGGCATTTTTCATTTCTCCAAAGATCTATCTAAGTCTTTCAAAATATACACAATGATGTACAAAAGTTTAACTGCCCACTTGCTACACACTAGTCCTCTTTTTCCAGGTAAATACCACAAAGAGGTATTTTCCATTCTGTCTTCAGCTGAATCTTAAAAGTGAAGAGCACTCTTAGCTCTTATTTTAGGGGTCCCAAAACATTATAAAACAGAGAGCCACCACGAAAGCCATATAAATTGGGGGTGCCTGATCATGTAGCTCCAAAAACCCCCATCCGCTTCACTTTCACATCTCGGGTCTTTTTTTCAAATGTATCTCACCTAGAATACATTGCACGCCCCCATCCTCCACCACCCAGTTGTCTTAACTCAGTTTGACCCTGGCACTGTGGTAAAGCCTTTCTTAGCTTACCCCCAAATAAATTACCTACCTCCTCTTTCATGCTCTCTTTCTAAACTGTAAAAACTTCTGTGATAGCTTCTGCCAACAAGTTACTCACATGTCTATCTCCTCCAACACCCTAAGCCCTTGTGTGGGGACAAGGATTGTGCTTCACCTTTCTTTCCAGTTACTTTACATGGTGCCTCCCACGGAATAACCAAACCTCTCAGGTAGGTCAGGGAGCATTCAGAGCCCAGAATGCACAGAACCATTGAAGAGGATGAACTTGCTAAGCCCTAGCTATTCTGATTTACAGTGGAGACCTGGAGATTTACAGTGGGAGCTGAGACGAACCCCAGTGACCCATGAGCTAGACACAAAATGGGACTTGGAACTGGAGGACAGGTAGGAGCTGGTGACTGAGGCACACCTGTGACAACACAGTGAAAAGGCTCAGGCAGCAGTGAGGTAGGAGGAAGGACAAAGGAGAAGGGAAAAGGGAAAAAGGGAAATTGACTGCTGAGACCACTCTCATGAGAAAAGCTGGTGTTGCCTGTATATGTTTTTTATATATGTATGTATGTGCGTGTGTGTGTATGAAACCTCATATATATATATAACACATATAATATTATATATATTATTCATATACACATCACATATTTTGTCTATTACATTAATGAATTTATCCACATATAACATGCCCTCAGTGATACTATCATGGATCTCTTATGTATATCAGAGTCATCAATCAATCACTGGTATTGCTGGACCAATATTTAAAACCCACCCCGCTTCAGCACAGAGGACATGGGAAGCTCATCACAGACAACGCCCAGCAGGCTAGGCGGTGCTACTCAAACGGGCTGCTTTTATTTACTAGGACCTAATGAGACAAGTACTAGTATCGCAAGCAAACAGAGAAGTTTTACGAGTTGGTAATTTCTTATCTATTGAATTGAATAACAAGTCTGTATTTTATTTGGTGTTTCTATATTAAATTGAACAAATTTTTTTTTGTATTTTATGAAAATAGCAATCTGCAACAGGTTGAAAGGAGAAGGTGGTGTGGGAGTAGAGTTGACTAGTTCTTCACTACAGAGAATTTGAGAAGCTCTGCACTATTAGTTGTAACCCCACCAGAAGCCCACCCCATTAGAGGCTAATACTGGTCACACACTAGAAGTTGGCATGGGCTGACAATTGTGTGTAAAAGTTCAGAGACAATTTGAGTTTTGTTGTTTTAACCTGCTCACGGAACATTGGAAGCAGTGCCTTAGGAACTCAACTTCTCTTATTAGATGAGTGCATTTGGCACTATTATCTAGGGGGAAATGAAAGTGTCCCCATTTTAGGAAAAATAATCTTTTTTATTTGAAATTGATGAATGGAGAGTAAATACTTTCTAGCGTCCACTTTAACTCTGAAATTGTCTTTCTGATTCTATTGTTGGCTTATTGCTACAAAATGTGCTAAATGGATTCGTCTATAATTTGAACGATAGTTTATTTGACACTGGAATCAAGGAGAATTTTCAGGCAAAGTTATAATCTGTACTATACTTAACATGGTATAAGTTTGAATCTCTCAAATATAAGAAATAACAGAGGAAGATATTGCTTTAGAAAGAGAAATCATTCCTTTACTTGTGGGACAATAAAAATGATGGATGGATGGATGGATGGATGGATGGATGGATGGATGGATGGAAGGAAGGATGGAAGGAAGGGTGGATGAATGAGGAAGTAAGGCAGAGAGGCAGCAAAGCAATTCCATGTACCTGGACAAATGAGGTACACAATTAATAACATGTGAGTGATAAATGAGGCTATGAAAAGCTTGAAGTTTTATTTGAATAAAACACACATTAAAGATGGCAAATTAGCAAATCCTAATGTGATGTGATTCTGAGTAAGTGAGAGAGTGGAATATGGTACTTCAGTTGCTTTAGATGGGGTGACCTCTTCACAGTTTTAAATAGACTGTCCATTATAAGCATAAATTATCACCACATGAAACTCTGATAAGACTGGATACTGACCTGGAAATTAACAATCAAGTATCCACAGGAAAAAAATATAAAAGAACCCCTTTGCTTATAACCAGTATGGTGCTGATTAGAGGGAAAAAAACTGAAATCTTCACAATTTGTAAATTGCTATTATTTAAATAGAAATTAGGTGAACTAGCGATTAGAAACACAATGCTTCACCTGTCCTAAAAATCATTCCTTCCCCTGTCTTGTAGATTTGTTGATAAAAGCCAGTTCTTACTGGTAAAGTCTTAGTAGCTGAGCAAGGAAGAAAGCTGTGGAATTTGGTTTTGCAGTTTAATAACTGTTCATCAGTGAATTACTGTGTCACATATTATTGTGGTATGTTTCCTGAAGTGAATCCAGTGGGGTTTTTTACCCCAAACTATCACATGTCATCAAAAATATACCATAAGGTTTGGGTATATGCATGTTCTTTTCAGAAATTTTTTCAGTGGTTATCACTATTTGTGAAAGCCATAGTATTGTCATAGAAACAATATCTCTTATGTCATATCATAAATACCATTAATATTCTTTTTTTATTATTTTTTCTCCCCTTTATTCCCCTCTGCCCTGCATCCCCCTCTCCCACCAGCATTCCCCCACTTAGTTCATGTCCATGGGTTGTACACGTAAGTTCTTTGGCTTCTCCCTTTCCTATACTGTTGTTAACCTCCCCCTGTCTATTTTGTACCTACCACTTATGCTTCTTATTCCCTGTACCTTTAACCCCATTCTCTACCCTCCCCCTCCCTGCTGATAACCCTCCATGCAATCTCCATTTCTGTGATTCTGCTCCTGTTCTAGCTGTTTGCTTAGTTTGTTTTTTGTTTTTGTTTTTGTTTTAGGTTCAGTTGTTGATAGCTATGAGTTTGTTGTCATTTTACTGTTCATATTTTTGATCATCATCTTCTTCCTAGATTAGTCTCCTTAATATTTCACTTAATAATGGCTTGGTGATGATGAACTCCTCTAATTTTACTTTGTCTGGGAAGCACTTTATCTGTCCTTCCAGTCTAAATGACAGCTTTGCCAGATAGAGTATTCTTGGATGTAGGTCCCTGTCTTTCATGACTTTGAATACTTTTTTTCAGCCTATTCTTGCCTGTAAGTTTTCTTTTGAGAAATCAGCTCATACTCTTATGGGAACTCCTTTGTAAGTAACTGTGTCCTTTTCTCTTGCTACTTTGAAGATTCTCTCCTTATCTTTAATCTTGGGTAATGTAATGATTATGTGCCTTGGTGTGTGTTCCCTTGGGTCCAACTTCTTTGGGACTCTCTGAGTTTCCTGGACTTCCTGGAAGTCTATTTCCTTGGCCAGATTGGGAAGGTTCTCCGTCATGATTTTTTCAAATAAGTTTTCAATATCTTGCTCTTCCTCTTCTCCTTCTGGCACCCCTATGATTCGGATGTTGGAACATTTAAAGTTGTCCCAGAGGTTCCTCAGCCTCTCCTAGTTTTTTTGAATTCTCGTTTCTTCATTCTGTTCTGGTTGAATGTTTATTTCTTCCTTCTGCTCCAAATCATTGATCTGAGTCCCCATTTCTTTCCCTTCATTATTGGTTCCCTGTATATTTTGCTTCATTTCATTGCATAGCCTTCACTTTTTCCTCCATTTTGTGACCATACTCAACCATTTCTGTGAGCATCTAGGTTACCAGTGTTTTGAAC